>SDVV010017320.1:0-14018 GCA_016164225.1 Gammarus roeselii | reverse complement strand
ATGAGCGCTCTTGCAGCTGGCCTGGCAATAGATCAGAGTTATGAGCGCTCTTGCAGCTGGCCTGGCAATAGATCAGAGTTATGAGCGCTCTTGCAGCTGGCCTGGCAATAGATCACAGAGTTATGAGCGCTCTTGCAGCTGGCCTGGCAATAGATCAGAGTTATGAGCGCTCTTGCAGCTGGCCTGGCAATAGATCAGAGTTATGAGCGCTCTTGCAGCTGGCCTGGCAATAGATCAGAGTTATAGAGATTTCTCAGGCAATGAAGATTAAGTCACGAGACGTTCATTCAAAAGCGTATCAGATTGCCTTCCGAAGAGCTGACTCTCAGCAATTCATTGTAATTTCTGGAGATCAAGGGATTAGGAAAACTTTCCCAGTTGCGATATTACCAGCGATCTGCAACAAATGCCTCCATTACGGCCGCGTCATCAAACACGGCGGACCAAATACACCTCAACGCTGTAGTAAATGCTCCGGTGAACACTAAAAACAAGGAATGCAAAGCCTTTCAACCTAGTGCCATGACTGTTCATGCCTCTAAGATGCATGAGACCGTGACTGCCAAGAATACATGGACCAAAAAAGAAATGACTGGAATACGAAACGACCACTAAGTCATAAGGCAACAAATCGGTCAAATCTGGCATGACTAAAATCCACTGTCCTTAGCTTCGCCAAAGCGGTTAAATCTACAAAGAAGCTAAACCCGGCCCGGTAGATGATGCCCAAATATCACTGATACAACTTGCTAACACAACTTACCCCCCCCCCCCTCTAATCAACAATACTATCGTACCCAGCGAGCCCTGCTGCCGCTCATGCAACTGAGGAAAACGGCCCCAGCAGCGGACAAGAGAGACAAAGCAAAGAGACGTCAATATCTCTGATGACCACCTTGTGGTACCCGATACCCGGTTACCAGAAAGCAATAGCCCAGCAACAGTCGACAAACCCAGCTCGTCGAGCTCAAACACAAGACGGACTTGCATTAATTTTCTCCGGTTGGGAAGCTCCCCCTTCACCCTTAACCGTATACCAATCTCAAACTAGACTACGCTATACTAAGACCGACATAAGGGATCAAACTCTCATTTCCCGTACTCTACAACAGACCATCTCCCCAGTCAACACGATCGGCGTGAGAATTCGATGGAAATCTACAACGAAGAACCCATGCTTGAAATAGCGATACAACCCCGCACCTCAGCCGACCCAAACAACACACTGGCTACTACCATGTCAGTCGTACGGTTCCAAAACCCTTACATGAATTGAAAGTTTGCACAGCTGCAGACGCAGTAGTTTTAGAAGACAACGTATTGCAGAAAGCGGACGCTCTCGCAAAGGTCAAACAAACAACGTGACTACTCCAGACCATCAAGATCTGAACGTAAATCACCTTCAATGTGAGCAACGGAATAATTCGGAGGAAGTGCCAGGGACTTACGAACAAGAAAGACCAGAACTATCCGTACTTGACACCCACAAACCTTTGGTGAAAGGTACCCAAAAAACTAAACTCCCAGAGAATGGCACCTTTAAAGATGCACCAGATTTTGTGCAATCGAAATTTTGTTCACAATTTATATTAGTGGATTAGAGTCCATCTAGTAACATGACAGTCATCCAAAGCTTCAAAAGAGTCTACCATATTTTCTGGAGTGTATTAATAATTACCATCTGGAGAATTCTGCACGAATGACTAGCATTTTGAAGAAGTAGACCATTTTGCCATTCAGCGTGTATGATTACGTTCTAGTATTACTTCTACTCAGCTCAAACTCTCCGAGCTGCTATATGATAGTTTGGCTTCCTAACAATATATAAGTTTTGCTCATTGACGTGATGGTTAAATTACTTGGATCAGCGGTCAAATTCATCTGCTGACCTTGGATGTGACAGCATGGCAAATTGATTCAATTCTTCTTGGTGTGACACAAGATATACGGGCAAGTAACTGATGCTTCTTAAAATATTTTTTAAACATTTTTTAAACAAAGCATTTTCCGAAAAAGTAATAACAAATTGTTTAACACTAACACTAACACTAGCCTAGCAAAATGAAGTGGGTGAAAGTTTTTAGGATTCCACAATACGTCATATTATATCGGCGAGCGGGCCACCACAACGTGGCTCCCTTGATCCACCACAGCATATCCCACCAGCACCTCCCTCTGTGAACTAAACTCCTAAGCAATCACTTCAAGATATGCATTAAAATATCAATAACAGTGATATCTATCTACTCTTCACGAAGCCACCTACTAATGGAAACACTGATGACCGAACTACTCCGCCATTTGCCTGTACGTCTGCTCTGAAATTTTTATCAGCTAACGCGAAATGTGGGGTTGCGAGGGAACGGAGCCCATGAATGGGAGGAATAGTGGCCGTCACCATGGAAGCTCGCAAACTGGTTCTGAAAGACTGACAACCCACCCGGATTACCCTAAATACCGGAACTGTCATTGACATATTTTTAAGCTTCCCACATTGGCACCTCAACTGTTTTAGGGGGTCGTACCTTCATTACCTGATAGTGATCATTGCCCAGTCATCATAACCCTCCTCTCAACTGCCAGAAAAACAGTCAAGAGGAATATTTATCAGATATCGCGTGGCACGATATGGAAGATAATATCGACGACACTTTATTACGTGACATCATCAACCACCTATACGATAAGTTCCGGAATGTAGCTGTAATATGTCGATAGGTAGAAGAAGCGAAAGAAGGTGCGAGTGGCTGAAAGCAGTTTATCGTCGCTTCCAGTCCCCTGGAAAGAGGATAGGATGGGAAATAACATCCGCCAAATTTTGTAATCATAACTTGAAGAATAAACAAAAAAAGCTGTGCCCAATTTGTCCACTGCATCACCCAGAACACTACCCTTAAACAAGCATTGGAAACAAATCAGACATCCAGGGACACCTCGAACGACCAATCCACATTCATTAGGACGCCGGTACCATATTTTTTCATCACCGGAAACAGCCGACAAACTGGCAGACTTTCATCCATGTATCCCAGTCTACAATTTTTACGACAGTTATCTAACAGGAAAAATCATTAGAAGGAAACGAACATGTTGACTTGACTCTCACTAGCGAACAATTCAACAACAAACCTTTAAAGCATTCACGAACCACAGTATATCACTGACCATACTCCTGGTACCTCACCTGGGCCGAAGCAAGTTGACTTGGAAGCATTAATTTAAGAGTCTCGTTCGTCTTCCAGTAACATCATCGCCCGCCTGGCCACGACCCTAAAGGTCGAATACTATTATAAACACGGCCTACAGGCTTAACGGTCCTGGAAATTTTCAGTCGCCGCAATCTCATCGCTGATGCGCCAACTTGTGCTGTGTGCGCTGACCACACATAGTTTCGTGGGCCAGCCTTTAGTAGATTGAATATGTTCCATTGCACAGTGTTAACTGAATGAGTGGTTACCGTCGCACACGTACAATGCCTAGTCTCATATTTGCGGAGAAAATATTTGTGCTTTCGTATCACGTGAATACCCATCTGCCTCATGTACTCGAGGACGCGTGCATGTGGGTCATATAGTAGGCGATTAATATATGCTTCGACGTACTGGAATTGTAGGTGGCTCTGAAAGAAAGTTGGTCGGACTGACCGTGTTGATGTCATGGAGAAAAATTAAGTAAGCTGGGACTAATGTTCATTGTCTTGCAATATATTTTAATGTAATCACTGCGTCAATCTAACACTGCAGCTTGCCATGTAGGCCCGTCTCAACAGTGAGCTTGGTCCTGTCATAGGGCATATCTTGCAGGAGGAGAGGTTTCTATCCCTTGTCACAATACCTTGTGAGAGAAGGCTCCTATCTTTCGCATTTCTGGTATGCTGCCAGTTAAGTAAAGAATCTATTGTTCAAGTTCAGTACGTATCGGCTACCTTAATTAGCAACAATCACTACTGTGTCTCGTCGTCGTGAGACTTTTATAGTCTGTTGAATCCCGAATGTTTAGGCAGCTTGCCTCTGGTAGTGGGGTGTTATAAATGATTAAGCATTTTGAATCTGTTGTTGCCGCGTGTTAGTGTTGAACAAGTATCGGATAATATCTTATCACTAATGGGTAATGTAACTCCAAATTTGTATTTATATATAATATATGTAGATATATATGCAGTTTATGTTGATTATTTTAAGCGGTAATGCTGAGTGTCGAGATACTTTTACGTGACTAATTTAATTGAACCTGCGTCCATCAATCTAGCAATCGACTACAACGGTCTCGCGCCTTACGGGGAAGCCTATCATGACTGTCGTTGAGGTTCCGGTTGATATGAGGCTCAAATCATGTATACGTTGACCACTGCTATCCGTGATACAACCCAATTATAGCGAGCGCGGTAAATGGAAGTTATTCTAGCGAAGCGTCTATTATTTATCTTCTACAGAGGTGTGAAGTCGATAAACTCGATAATTTGTTCGTGTGATGAAGACCTGTCAATAAAATTTGTCATCAGAGCATGACTTAGATGAGTCATCTAAATTGTACGAATACGTAGGAAGAAAGGACAATGAATTGGTGCTTTTGCGAAAGAGATATGGTAAGGCACCCAAATCTGAAACTAGTTCTGTTTCTTGTTCATTTAATTAGTCATCGTGGGGTCTGCGAGACTCCTGGAATTATAATTGGTCGAACGAAAGAAAAGTGTGTATCTTTGAAATCTGTGGTTGGATACATCTAGAATTTTAATACCAGAAACTCTGAAGACCTTGCAGCTGCTCTGGTTCGAAAAAAATCCCTGTGCTCCTTGCCATTTCTGATTCAGTTTCTTGATGGTTTTCGGTACTGTGTACGTGAATAAGTAGTGATCGAGGCCTTCCTGATTGAAGACCTGAAACTTAGCGTAGCGTTGTCATGAAATTATTAAGCATTGCTCTGAAACTGATGAAGACATTTGTTTCTTGGTCGAAGCAAGAGCATTTCATCCGTTCAGGGCTTTAGCAACCGTTCGGCCGGCTCCGGCCGTGGGCAGAGGGGTGTGATATGTAGGTTGTTGGTGTTGATTCAGTTCAATCTAGGTCAGACTCTTCCACGGAGACTCTCCCATTCAATGATTTGAACTGACGCCACTGGGTTTTCTTTCTGCGGGAATTGTGCAGTAATCCTTCTACAAAACATTGAAGCACCCATGTCTGATTCGCTCATTCTAACTCGGTTTGCCTTTCTGTTTGGGAAACTAAAACTACTTGGGCAACCAACTGCATCCATTTCGTTTGATGCACGTTGCAATTCCATGCCAAGTGATTTGACCGCTCACAAATTTTGAACGTTCGTGTGACAGTATACCGTTATAATGATTTAGAATTTTGTTCAATCTCCATTAAAAGGCAGTCATTCATCTTCGTTTAGAAATAAAATTTGCCTAAATGCATTGGGAGCTCTTCAAACTATTCATTGATTATTACGGGTCTATCCGTAAACTCCCTGGCACGAGTTCATTCCAAGGTAGCGCCATACATTGAACTTAGTAAATCTGCAACATCCGATTGGATGATTTGGACTACATGTTAGTCTATACATGCATTGACCGCTAACGTCAATCTGTTCATGTTTCATTCATGAGAATAAGATGCAAGCTGCTCTAAAGCAAGTATATGTAAATCCCTAATGATTTGTGAGATGATGGCTGCATGTGGTGTGATGCAATGGGAAGTCTGTTCTATTGTTGGGTTCAACCACCTTGGGAAGTATTTGCCTCTTATTGTTCACTGGAAGCCAATTCCATTGAGTCATTCTGGCGAAGACTTCGTGCATAACACGAAGTACTTGCACGGTACTATGAAGGTCTGCCGAGTGATACGAAGGTTAACCGAATCAAAATGTCAAACGTGCACCTTGTTTTCTGTCTTCAGGATTAGCCGACATGCGAAAGGCAGTGGCCACTTTCGAATAGATCTTTGAGCAATAGCCAGCTTCTCCACTGGAGGTGGTGAGTGGCTGCTATAACAGTTGCTTTCTGTGCTGACACATTATGCATTGACAGAGGGAGCAAGTAGGATGAATCTTTGAACCCCCCTGTCGTGTGCCAGTCCCTGATATAATTGACCCTTCACTGCTGGATGTTTGTCATCGATCTCATCCTCTGAACGTATTTAATGTTTCGATACGAAGCTGACACCTGTAGGTGCCGTATTTCTAATTGTTTCGGACGAGAAATTTGTGGAAGATTTCGTATTTGGATGTGGCTCGTTGCCTTCACAATGTTGAGACGTGCGGCGAACGATAGTTTACTGCGACAGACTTCAAACTCAATTGAACATAAACAATATTTAACGTGGAACGGCTGACCCCAATACAATGTTTCATTTTATAAAAAAGTTGACTGGGCTGATAAATATTTGCCCCGAGTAGTGATGGTTATTTGGCAATTGACATCATACCTCTGTTCTCTTTCAACGTTCCAGTATCAATATGATGGGGTAATTTTATTAAAATCATCGTATAAAGTTCCAATAGATTTTTCATACCTTCGTATATAGTCGACCATCTTGTTTTCTTAGCAATTTTCATTAATCCAGGGCATCAGATGGTGTGAATCAAATGTTATTTAATTTAATTGGACGGTCAGACTACGCTGTAAAAGATTATCGCTAGTATTGTAGTGTCTGGTATTAAGGCTCACCGGCGCACAAATTTTTGTCTTTTCCACTGAGTAAAATTTTCGTTAGTCCGAATGTGTAAATACCTTTATTAGTTTTGAAGCTGCTCTGGAAATACGGAATGTGATGTCACCACACACTTTTGAAAGCTATCTCAATAGTTCTATATTTAATAGTTCAGTGTTCATTTCCAACGAAAGAATGTATTCAAATATTGACACCTGTTCGGTGGGGATCATTAAGACTGCATAACGTGGATTCTGAAATTTCACGAAATATATATTACGAAAAAATTAGTAACAATACATTCAAAAGAGTTGTCAACATCCGATTGAATTATACAACTTCTCAACATTACTTTGTTCGCATTCCTTAAGATTTTGAGATTAATTATCTGATTGGTCAATCTTTACGAGCGTTCAGGGGAGGTCTCAACGTAACAATCTCCATAACCAGGATAAATAGACTTAATCTGAAGTCAAATTCCTAACCAGGTCATCAGTAAAGAACAACTGATGGATGCTGACTTAAGATTGAAATTTGCGCAGTCCTGTTGTGAATTGAGTTTTGAAATGAAATTCTAAATGGAGTGGTTTAAACAGTATAATCAATTTTTGAAGGTGTAAAGATTGATGACAAAAGATGACTCGGGGCAAACTGCCTAGTACGGTATATCGTAATGAACTACATTAGCAGTTGGATTAATAGGCATATTTTCAATTTTAAGTTGGCAAATCCTTGTCAATAGTGAAACTAATATAATTATCACACATTGCAGACATTGTTTTTCAGACTCTGAACCTACCTTGATCAGGAATGAATTTCAAGATCTTCATTTTAGTTGCCTTGGTGACTCAAGGATCTGCAGCAAGGCAGTCGTGGGTAAGTTAGTACCTGAAATGGGGTTTTGTCAAATTCACGAACCATTGCTCTACACTTGGATTGTTGTTGTGGTTAGAATACAACTAATTGAAGAATTGAGCCTGGAAAAATAATCACGTGGGAAATTCTTGGAATGAATTGTTCCGTAAACGTTAGCCTTCTTGATGTGCCATTCTGAGCTAATCATTCAACCTTCCCTGTCCTGCATTCAGATAGCGAATCCTTCAATAATGCATGAAGATGCAAGTTTTATGGGGAGTTGCCGATCATGCTGTGCTCTTGTCTAGATTCTTTCTTTGCTGTAGTTTCTCTTTCACAAGGGAAATCTGAATTTGTATTCCCAAAATCCCCTTTGAACAACTTTAGGAGGAATACGCTTGCTCACCGAGGATCAACTGAAATGATTTTTTAGTATTAAGCAATATGGATTTCAGAATCTTTGATTTACAAAAATGATGGAATTGTTCTTATTGATATCATAAGTTGGACTACTCGCAGTTTTCATTTTCAGTTTGTCTGAACTCGAAAAAATGTGAAACTTTAATTACACCAATGCTCGCGAAATGCTTTGAGGACACCTAAGTTGGCCTGAACCGATTCTAGCGGTAAAAAAACTTAAAGTAGTAGGTCTGGAACATACCGAAAGCCACTATTGTAGAAAACTGAAACAAGGATGATTATTATTCAGAAGTCTGAGATGCTTACAGATGAAAAATAATTGTGACAGTTGCTCGCGTTGGGATTTAAATGTACCAATGTCGAGATTTAATTTGAGTCTCCATTATTCAACACAGATGTAGATAATGGAGAAAAGACAGTTGGCTAGGTGAAACCTGGTAATTTCGTAGCCTAATATGACAATCAAATTTGGATAAAATCTCACACAGGGAAAGATTGTTTCTTCGTTATAACAGGTCGAGAAACGAATTTTATCTTGCTACTTGACATCAGACCGGTGCTGTAAATGTTCGGTGAGATGACGCGTGGATAAGATGAATAGTTTTATTCGTATGGACTAGTACTCGGCAGCTACAAATATGCTTCAATCTGAAAAACGTCAGCTTGTTGAAATTAATTGTCCAGTTCAAGAAGAATATTTAAAGCCTTGTTTTTTGCCAAACTTCCATCAGTTTCATTTATATTGCTGTCAACAAAAGCTTCAATTCCATAGTAGGAGTAGGGCTGAATTTGTTAGAATTATATTATAGCGCGAACTTCTGGCAGCAAAAATATCTTCATTTGTACAGGATTTCTACTTATCATTTGAAAGGGAACTGCATTGATAACGAACAGATTATTAACATATCACAGGCTGGTTCCTAGTTTGTGCTGAAACCTCAACCGCACGTTTGCTTCGCACGTTTGCCTGCATTGCTTGTGATACTTACAATTTAACGTAATTTAAATACTGTAGGGCCGGTGAAGAGGCCTAAAAAAGCTCCCTGTCACGAAACGGGGGGCCGATGGGGAGTATAAAGCGACTCCATTTAGGAAGAACCAGCATCCCCTTCAGAGCGATGACAACCAAATTCCAACGGCTAAGAACGTCAGCCGCTCTAAGATGACCAGCGCCATCTCAGCCTAACACGACCAGAGAGACGACCGCATCGACGAGGTAACCAGGAACGTCCAAGAAATCTGTTATCTACTTTGCCAAGCGACCAGCCTCTGAGCAGGAAGCAGAAGTTTTCGCCTCAAATTTAGCGCAAGTGACGACCGTTCAACGAGATTCTAGGGCCGTGTCAAGGCGCTTCTTCTCCATATCCACGAATTAGTAATGAATCGACTAACTTAAGAATCCGCAAATTACGCGATTACTTCAACCTCTTCCGTTCGACTCCAACTTAGGCCATTTGTTTACCCCACAGAGGGCTAGAAGGAGGAAGCAATACACGTCATTCAACGCACACAACTTGATCAACAAAAGTCATACCTTTCCAAGTCCTTTTGGCCACATGGATAGTCACGGTCAAGTTTTACCACAAGCCCAATACCACATACCCGGAATTCATAGTAACCCCAGGGGTGGGGTGGAAATGAAGCGACTGTTACTCCTACAGTAATCCCGGGTTAACGAGAATGATCCCAAACTTACCCAGTGAAACACGGCGCCCAGTGTGAAAAATTCCTTTGATACGGCCGTATCATCCAAAATTGCCAGCCGCCTACACCTTAACGTTAGGAAGTGCGCCGGCGAGCACGACAGAAAAGACAGCACAGTCCGCCACCCTAAATGCTACCACTGCTCGTGCTACCATGAGGCAGGTGACCGCGACAACACAGTATACATGAACCATAAAGAAATAACAACCACAGAAAACTAATGCAGTTACACAGAAACAAGCCATCCAAATCTGGAGAGACAAGAACTCAAACTGCCTCAGACCCGGGGAGCTCGGGAAGACACTGGAAGACACTGTGTGGACTTGGGTTACCCTATTTACCTACCGGGAATATGCATTAAATTCGCGTCGGGACTCCTGTGGAAAATGGAAACTACTACTCAAAGCTACTACTACCCTGCCCCCCTTATCTCTTTGAACAATGAGTGAAATCAATAATCTGAGCAGTTTTGTGCCCATGACGAAATTGCCCTCACTTTCTTCTTCACGATCCACAGTTTTGTCATGATGTAGAAAACGTTGGCGTAGTTGTGAGCTCCTATTTGTGATTTTGTGAACGGGTGTTTTTGTCTTCAGTCTGTGCTCGCTTGCGCGTGCACAGACCATATGTACTTTCTGGGGTTGACCTGGACTTCTTAACTAAAAATACCTTGTGACGCGTTGCGGTTGGAGTTGATCTAATCCGTGTAGCCATAGGTCCTGTACCAATTTCAACGATACTATCTGCTCACTGGAGTACAGAATGAATGAAGTGAACTTTAATCTACCTTCTAGGTCGTGTTGCGTTGCTGTCGGAGCTGCCTTTGTCCGTGTAACCGTAAACCTTGTAATAGTCTCGACGATGCTACCTGTACGCACTAGCGAACGTACATATTACTCTTGAAGTTCTAAATGATTTGAAGCAGAGGTCCGTTTCGTCGAACGTTTTTCCTATGCGCACCTGCATGCGTCTGACATTGCTTGAATTTTAAAGATTTTTCAAATGAGGTCTGTTCTCGTACACTGAGGCTTGCGAGTCTACTGGAATCTATGATAATAGAACCCTACGGGCAGCCTATTGTGACTCGCGTTGAGGCTTTGGTGGAACAGGGTATCACATCTACTGGAAATGTCGTGCAGGCTTTATGGCAAGAAACTACTAACTTAATGTAGTATGCATTCCTTGATTAATTTAACGAATTTATCTATGCTGTACACTACAACGTCCGTACCAGTCCTTAATAAGGCTCCCTACTTTCAGAAGCGCACCAATTCTGAAGAAAATGAGAGCAAGCATTGGAAGAAGGAATTGAACTACGGCAAGAATTCACCTCAACCGAACATAGGGTAAGTTTATGTAGATGCTCGAATAATGTGTACTGTATGTCCGAGGAGCAACGAAAGAAATGATGAACAGCAAGCCAGTTGAACTATAGTTTCTTAAATTAATTGAATTGATAGTTTATTTTCATGACGTGATTTGTACTCGAAAGAAATTGAGTAATTCAATCACCGGGATCAGACCTCTCTATTTTCTCCCACGCTGAAGTCCCGCCGCGGCCACGCACTGCGATGGACCTGAAGACTATACGAAGACCTGGTATTTATCATTAGTGTCTTGGTCTGAACTAAACGAGGAGTCTTCAATATGCTTTATGACTCACGTTGAGGCTCTGGTGGAAATGAGCCTAAATCAAATCAAATTCAATATGCTGTAAACCTCAATCTTGGGTTAATTGTCCATTGATAGAATCTTTAGTTTTTAGATATTCGATAATTGCTACAGACAAACTTTCAGTTTTGACGTATCACAACGAACGGCAGTGCCACTGCATGGTCTCTATTGGAAATGGACTAGAAAGTTCTTATCTAATTTTGGAGATTGCCCTACGGGGGAGTCTGCATTAACTTCGCGTTGGAACTCCGGTGGAACATGGAGGCAAATAATAAATGAATTAATTTTGAGCCTTGTATGACTAAGGTCAAGCTGCTCTCGGTTGACTCGGGTTCTGAACTAAGTGACAAGTAACTCATTGCATGTTCTACAAACTGTTGACCGGTCGTTATTTATTTGGAATTCAGAATTCACTCATGTTTCCCTATCTACATGCGCTTTGCTTTCCGATCTCATCAGGAAGCAGACGAATTGATTAGTGTCGCTTGAATAAAGTTTGATTTTAGAGACAGTGTAATAAAGGTTTTGCCTGTAGCAGTTGGAGCAGATTTGGTCTCGAGTTCGAACCAAACTAGTTCAGTGGTAAGAAGAAACATTTTTGTAATTTTGATGTGGTTCCTAATAAGTTTTCAACCTGGAAATATTTGAAATTACTCCAGTTCCTAGTGAACATACACAGAATTTGGGTCAAATAATCATTTGGTAGTAATGTCATCCGCTAAGTTTCATATGGATTTTACCGCAGTTGAGTATTCATAGTCTATTTTTCTTTTCAGTTCCGCCTGTTCACAGAAGGATGTTCCTTACCCGCGAAGGGCCGCTCGGAAAGTTCTATCACCAGCACTGGAATCTCAAGTACCTAGATGTTCGGGGTTTTCACAGCTAGAGTCGAATCTCGGAACGACGTTGAAATCTGATGGTGTACTTGACCTGGACCTCAGGAGCACAAAAGTTCTTGGAGATAATGTCGATAACGATTGCGAAACAATGCCTCGGTTTTTGACGTCCGCTGGTTCTTATACGAAGAAATATCTGGATGAAACCAAGAAATCTGGAAAGCCTTCAGAGAATTCGACTAGTGAAGAAGCTACTTCTTCGGCTAATAAGGAGTGGAATCTAATGCAAACGAAACTGAAAGATCTGTTTGACGTGCTGACACAAGCATCTCTCTGTATCCCAACGAAGTCACGATCTATTCTAACCAAATGTCAAATTGGAGCGAGTGATCAGACAGCGAGTAGAGCTGCGGAGAGGGTAGAGCCAACGAGAGATACAAAAAAATTGGTAGAGTTGGACGACTGCACGGGGAGATCGCCTTCCAAACCTGGATTTTCGAGGAAAATTTTGACAACTGATAGCAACCAATATTCGGATAGTGATGCGAAATATTCTTCTGATAAAATGGCCGAACTCTATCCTGAACGAAGTAATGTCGAATCTCTTGATGATCGACAACTGAATGTTGATGTAGAGAGGTCGATTGAATTTTCTGAACTACGCGCAATACTTGCAAGGATTGAAGAAAAGCTCACGGACATGAGCGAACTACTACTACTTGACCAAGAGGCAGATGAGACTGTAACACGACGTAGTTAACATGCTGGTTCATACCTGCTTGCTTAAGAGTAATTAAATCCATTTCTAATAGTTGGCTGAGCGATCTCCGTAATATTTGATGAGAACAATTTTGAAACTTACTAGAAAGAAGTATAAAGATGGAAAAATTGATTTGTTTGATTTTTACCTACTTGATCCTCATGTTGGCAGAAAAATTTGAACTTTTGCTAGAAAGGAAAAGATGTGGTGAATATTCCGATTATTATTGCCACCCATACCTGACATGAGTAGTTCGCAATCTAATGTCATAGATAGTTTTTTATGTTTCGAAGGCCATCTATGATTGCATACGCCATAAATGAGCTGTCACGTTCAGGTTTCGGTGGAAATGCTCCCGTGCCACATAACTGAGAACCCCCTATATAGTACAAGCTGGTCCCTAGTTTGTGCTGGGACCTTGAACCGCACGTTTGCTTGCATTATCTATATTAATCTATATTAAAGTAAACTCGGTAAAGCCGGTCAAGAGGCCTCTAAAGTTAACTCTCTGGCCCCAGGCGCGAACCAGAGGGCCGATGGGGAGTCAGAAGAAACTCCATTCGGGAGGAACCAGCATCCCCTCCAGAACACCGGAGACCAAGACTACATCTGCCAAGAACATCAGCCTCGCTAAGATGACCAGCACCACCTCGGAGGACGACGACCGGAGAGACTGCCGCATCGACGAGTTGACCAAGAACGTCTAGGAAATACTAAACCTGCTGAGCCAAGCGACCGGCTTCTCTGAACAGAAAGCAGAAGTCCTCTCCGCAGAACCGAGCACAATTGACGATCGTCTAACGAGACTAGAGGGTCATGTCAAGACTATTTTCCTCCATATCCACGTTCTAATAACAAACCAACTAGAGAACCCTTAACTTATACAAGTACCTCCACTTCAACATCTGACGACAACTTCGACAACTCTTCACCTCGCCAGAATCCCAACAGAGCTCCAAGGAATGCAAGAAGGAGGCAATACACGCCATTCAATGAACACAACTTGTTCAATAATAGTCCCACCTTTCCAGAACACCTAAGGATCAAGTTCGACGCCAACGACAGACCGGACATTTGTCCATACACTCTGCGGAAAGAGCTAGGCTCCTTCACTGGCCG
>SDVV010017319.1:0-14018 GCA_016164225.1 Gammarus roeselii | reverse complement strand
TGATCTTGTGAAGTGTTGGAAGATTTTTCATTGTTCTGTTGATTCAGGTTTGTCTGCCCTGTTTGAGAGAGCTCCGGATGTTGGCACACGTGGGCATCTTTTCAAGCTGGTGGTTCCTCGCTGTCAGACTGACTATAAACGGAGATTATTTTATTCTCGCTGTGTGCAGATTTTGAACCGGCTGCCCGCTGATGTGGTGCAGTGTGATTCACTTCGCCGCTTCAAGAGGGCCCTGGCGGAGGAATTGGGGGCAGTGTTGTATGAGTTTTGCTAGACTAAATTTGATGTGATGTTGTTGCTTTGTTTGTGTTGTTGACGGTTGTGTGCAGTTGTTGACTTTCTTCATTGTTTTGTTTTCTTTGGACCTATTGAGCGCATTCCAACCAGCGTCCTGCTGCAGTACTTGTACAGTGCTGTTCATTTTGATTGCTGGCGCGCTGAGGTGTACTGCCTCCCATGCCTGCGTGCCCTGTTGGCGGGGCTGTGGGGGGCTGCAAAGGTGAGATACCTCCACAATATTTTCTTCATCAATCTACCTCCCAACATCATTATAGGTCACTAGCAACTGGTCCTCAGATCCATGCTTCTTCTGAAACTTTTTGCGATGGGATGGTATGTCAGAATATTGTTGCTCCCAATAAACTTGGTCAACCGGGATGCACCTTGTTCTCACGCAGGTTCTCAAAATGCCTTCAACTAGGTTCCTGCCATTAACAAAATATCTGTGACAGAGGTTAGGAGCATTGCCTTTAGCCTCTAACATAACAAAGCTCTAGAAAATGATGACATAGCCACCTACTGAGAGACCAAATACATGTAACTGTGATTCCTCTTTTGAAATGTGAAATGAAGGACACTCCTGATAGGAATGGTTATTGCCATCTCAATATCCAAGGCTTTTGAGCAGGTTTTTCTTGGAAGATTGCAAACATTTTTGTCTACCACAAACAGTTGGTTTGATTCAAAGAAGGCTATGGAACTCAAATGGCAATATTTGCATTGAAACAAACTATTGGGCATTACCAAAGTAGAGACTTAAGTGTCTTCTTGTGTTTTCTAGACGCTAAGAAGGCTTTTGATAATAAATCTATATATATATATATACTTTGTTCAGGAACCTGATTGAGAGAAGTCGTTCTCATGCTGTATTTTAGTACAGCAAACAGGATCTGCTAATGTGATGGGGTAGTTCAAAATCAGTCACTTATCATTGTTTAAACAGAATTTGTCATGGTCAGCCAATGTTCCTGTTGTATAACATGTACAGTTGTGAATTGAATTACCTTCTAGTAGAGAATGCCAAGGTTTTCAAGTTTACAGATGATAGTGTTGATGACACCAACTCTCCCCACACTGCATAAACTTCTTGATATCTGCGGCAATTTTGCTGAATCCCATAATATTGTGTAGCTATAACTCAAGAGACATTAAGGAGAGGAATGGTCCCTAAAGTTTCAAGCAGATTGCTGGTTGTACCAATATTCAATACTAAGTACCACAATGATCCTCTGAATTACAGACTTGTAAGCTTGACATCAGTTTGCCGCAAATCAATGGAAAGAATGATTTTCCCAGTGCGCTGAGTAGGTAGCTATCTTGAGAACAACAATATATTGTCACCTCATCAGTGTTTTTTTTTTTGTAAAAACTGTAGTGCTGAGGACTAATTACTGTGGACCTATGATGTTGGGAGGTGGATTGATAATGGATATAGCTATTGTGGATGTCAATGCTATATATAGCTACTTTTCAAAAGCATTTGATGTGGTGTGCCATGCTGTGCTCCTGTCTAAGTTGGAATCCTTAAGTGTTTGTAATTCTGTTAGCCAGGATCTCTGAATTTCTCTCTGGCAGAGTGATTTGTGTTTGCATGAGTGGCAGCATGATCAGCCCAGTTCATGTGACAAGTGGTGTTCCCCAGAGTTCTGTCCTTGGACTGCTGCTGTTCTTGATCTGTGCCAATCACATTTTCAGTGGTCTTTTCATGCAAGTTCAATGGCTTTGCTGTCTACTACAAGTTGTAGCTAGTTGAGGTAGCTACTTGTGTAAGGACTCCAAGCCTGCCAGTCAGGGTTTCCAGTCACTCCAAAGTGGGTTGGAGACAGTTGACTGTTTCAAGGTCATAGAATCTTGGATTGAATCCAGACAAGTATGTTGTGCTGCATTTTCACAGAGGTTACATTGATTTTGATGTTCTGGTTCAAGTTAACCAGTCTTTGTGCAAGGTAAAGCATTGAAGTTTGTCACTGCTCATGAAGACTTGGGTGTCAGTGTGGACACAGGTCTCAGATTCCACCATCATATATGTGTGGTGGCTGCAAAGGCTGGTGGGCTGGCAAGGCTTGTCAAGATCAACTGTCTGTAGGTCCCCTGAGTTCATGTTGCCCTTGCCCTCATATGTTGCACATATTTGCACTCTTGTTAAGTATGCCCCTTGCAATTGGAACACTGGTTTTTGTAGGGACTGCAGACTGCTTGAGTCTATTGAGAGGAGATGGGCCAGAAACATTGAAAGACTATGATATGGACTATGTTAGTTGTTTGAGGAGCTTGGATTTATTTTCTGTCAAGGGTTGGATTCTGAGGGTTGACCTAATAAGATACTTTTGCATGGCAAGCCAGACAATTTGCTGATTATGTTTCCTTTGGCTTTGAGAGTTGGTACTAGAGGTTAACATGCTGGAGCTAGTGTTTTCCTCTTTGCTCCTCCAATGCCTGCAGCAGGTCTTTCGGTGCTAGATGTTTGCTGTCAAATGACTGGCCTGCTGGGATAATGCAGTTCACAAATATCACTCACTATAAGCAAGCCCCTGCTGATCTGAAGTGTTTTTGCTTGTGACTGAAGTAGCTATTTACTCTACACCACACCTCCTTTTCTATCCTTCTCTCCTATCTACGTGGGACTTTTCTATCCTTCTCTCCTATCTACATGGGACTTTTCTATCCTCTCCTATCTACATGGGATTAATCACTGTAACCTGTTAGTAAAAAATTGGTTCACTTGATGCCTCATGAATAATAATAATAATGATAGTAAAAATGGCTAGGTATTGTATGCTCAGTTGCCTGAAGCACTAGGCTTAAATTCTGGATATTTCTGCCTTATTATTTAGCCATGCTCTGACAATATTGGTTTGCTCATGCAATTGTATGTTGTCCTGCTCTGCACTCTGACTTTGCTCTTGTGATGGGCTGTCTTGAAGTCACCAAGGTGAAAAAAATGCCATTCTTTCAGAATTTTGCAGTGATTTTTTTGAGGATTGTTTTGCCTCTAGATGTCGTGACAAAAAATGACAACTGTTAGGCCTGGCACCTGTGAGAGCAGTGATTGTTCTATGTTTTGAATGTTATGAGATAGCTGTCCATCATGTGTTGAAATGTGACTACGTTAACTAGCACATAGTACAAATTTTCTAATTGGATAGCAAGCTTCTAACTAGCTAATGAGCAATTTATTCAGGTGGAATTCCAATCAATGCTAGTGTCCTTCTGAAAGGTGTTTGAAGATATGGGGAGATTTCCAGGCATCCCTTTGTGTGGTGCTTCCCATATTTTATCTAGTTGAATGTCTCTGGCTGTGTCTCGTGACAATAAGTATTGAATTGCTTAATGCATGGATTGCAGTCTGGATATTTGCTAACTCCCTCTTATTTACACAGTACACAGAAGAGAAGCTTGGTAATGCTGAGCGCACAGAATTCGATGGCCACTATGAGACGCTGGTTCGACAGAGCGATGCTGCTAAACTCTGGACAGAAAAGTTGGTTGTTGGAGCACAATCAGTTGTCATTCCAAACCCTGGTGAGTTGATAGCTACAAATAGTTAGCAACAAAAACATTTTTTTTTACTGTTAATCAGATAGGTAATTTTTTTAGGTAATTTCAGTAAAAAATTTCATAAAGCTGTAGTTTGCTAGGTAAATTTTTTATGTAGCTAACTTCAGTAAAATATTTCATAAAGCTGTAGTTTGCTAGCAGCTTGATTAAAAGAATTATGACCTTGATTATAATAATTTATGTCAAGCTAGCAACTTATCTAACATCAACTGTAGTGGTCCCCCACATTTTCCTTGCACATTGAAAAAACTGTGACTGCAACTATATATATAGGTATATATATGATCAAGTGATTCCCTGCACTCCTTTTGACCACGAATTGTTACCACAAGGATTGTTTGGTTATGATAATTTGCTTTGAAAATTGATTTTTTTACACAGCACTCACCTACCATCTACCACAGTAACACCTCCCCATTTTCAGTACACTGCAGAATAGCTCAAAGAATAAGAGCTAACCTGGAAATGTTATATTTTTCCAGTGTCTATAACTACTATTGTGACCATGTATCATCAAAGCTTCAACATTCTGTCATCGACCCACAAAAGTTATTTAATGAAAAACCAGTGATTCAAGCTCCCAAACTTTGTTATTCCCTGCATGACTGCTCCCTACATTATTTAATAGTCAATGAGGAAATTGAACGTTTGATGGTTTCAATGGCAAGAGCATGTTTTAATTAGTATTCATCATTTGAATAAAGGAAATTATATTGAAATTTCTATGTCTGACTCATCCTTTAGTGTTTGTCCTCAGCTGTATTGTCCCTGATAGTTGTATCTCATCTTTGTATCCCCCCCCCCCCCAGCCCTAACAGCCCCGCCAACAGGGCACGCAGGCATGGAAGGCAGTACACCTCAGCGTGCCAGCAATTGAAAAGAACAGCATGGCACAAGCACTGTAGCAGGAAGATGGTCGGTATGCGCTTAATAGATATAAAAAAAACAATGAAGACAGTCAAACAAACAAAGCCACAAGATCACATCAAATTGGGTCTAGCAAAACTCATACAACACTGCTCCCAACTCTTCCACGCAGTGAATCGCACTGCACCACATCAGCGGGCAGCGGGTTCCAAATCTGCACACAGCTAGAATAAAAGAATCTGCATTTATAGTCCGTCTGACAGTAAGGAACCACCAGCTTAAAAGAATGCCCATGTGTGCCAACATCCATAGCTCTCAAACAGAGCAGACAAACCTGAATTAGCAGAACAATGAAAAATCTTCCAACACTTCACAAGATCTGAACGCAACAACCTCCCATCACTGAAAATAACTGCATTGCTTTGAGCTGTTTACCATAGTTCACTCCATCCAGCACATCAATTTCCCTGTTCCACCTCCTTTGCATAGACTCCAACAATCTCAGATCCCCCAAATGTCCCACATTCCACACACATGAGCAGTAGTCCAAGATGGGTCTTATATGAGTAATAAACAAAGCAACCATGCAAACAGAACTCCCATCAACAGTAGAGCTGAGCAGACTGATCGCCAGAGTGGAAGCCTTTTTTTACAACACTCATGTGGAGATGGAAGCGCAGTCCTGAGTCAATAAGCACTCCCAAGTCCCTGAAGGAATCAACAAGCTCAAGTACCACACCATTCAAATTATAAGCAATTCTATCATCGATCTGCTCCAATTCAAAAGGGCCCTGTAGAAACGCATAAAGACACACATGTAAATGTTCAACTGGAGATTCCATGACAATGACACAGACTGCACCACACCCAGGCTAACTGCTTGTACATTGCTGGGAAACTCAAATAAAATTTGAAGTTGTCAGCAAAGGCCTTCCACTTACAAGTCACACCTGCTGCAACATGATTGACATATTTCAGACACAAGAGCGGACCCAGCACAGAACCCTTGGGCACACCACTTGTTACCTCCCGGAAATCACTGGCAACTCCCCCCCCCCAGAAACACACATTCGCCTCCCTATCAGAAAATTACATATCCAATCCAACAGTCCACCCGGAATACTCACATATCTCAGTTTGTCCAACAAAACCGAGTGACTGACAACATCAAAAGCTTCAGAGAAATCCAGAAAGACCACATCAACAACCATTTCTTCATCTAGACGATCAGCAACCTCACCATAAGTAAGCAATAGTTGGTCTTGGGTGCTCCTTCCCACCCTGAAACCAAATTGATCCTCAGACGAAATGGCAGAATCTTTCAGAAAAGACACCACCTGGGACGCAATAACCCGTTCCAGCACCTTACAGCAAACAGAAGTAAGACTCAAATGTCGAAAATTGAGAGGGTTACTTCTTGAACCAGACTTGAATATAGAAACAACACAAGATTCCTTCCAGGCCTCCGGTAAAACTCCCAGGCCTAATGACTTAGCAAAAATCAAAGACAAGGGAAATGACAGCTGTCAAAAAAATGACTTCAAAACACCAGGATAAACGCCATCAGGTCCTGGGGCAGAAGATGAGTCTAAACCACCCAGAACCTGGGGAACTAACAGTCTAGTCACACAAATCCCACTAAATTTTCCAGGATAAAACTGATGTGGGGAAGGGCCGGCAGGATCAGCATCGACAAAAACAGATGAAAAAGAGTCTACAAACAGCTGACTCATGTCTCTCTGACCAGCAACAACCTCACCAGATGGAAGCTTCAGAGGACCAACAGAAGGAAAGCCCTTCTTCCTTCCTCTGATAAAGAAGTGAAACATCTTGGGAGTAACGGAGAAGTTGTCTGCTAAATTCTGCTCGTACGGACACTGGATGTGGCGTGAAAAAATTCTGTACTCAATTTTGGGCCCACCAAATCTCTTCAAGGACGCCAACACCTCCCCATGCTGCCTACCAAGCTCCCCCCTCAAAAACTTATACTGCACACAAGCCCTAGATCTGCTGATCTTCAGCACCCTAGGAGGGCCCCGCAACCAGCTTGGTCATGACGCCAAGTCTTGAGTGGGAACAAACCTGTATACAAGTGAATGGACAATTGACTGAAACAAACTATAATTATTTTCCACAGTGCCATACAGAAACTCATAGTGCCAGTCAACACCCTCTAAAACTTCTCTCATGCTCCTGTAATCTCCACGAGATCACATAACAGATTTCAAACCAGGATCCACTGCAACATCATTCATCTGAAAGATATACTTTATCAAGACAGGGGCATTGTGGAACCCCAGAAGAGGAGGCGAAACCGCCACAGAAGACACCCGATCCTGCTCCGTAGTCAACACCTGATCAAGAATGTTACCCGAACCAACAAAAGTACCTTCTCTCACCCACTGAGTTAGTCCAAGAATAACAAGACAATCAAAAAACCGAGAATCAATGGGAGGGATATAATCATAAAAAAAGTCAGCAGACCAATCCAATGACAGCAAGTTAAAATCACCAAAAACAACAACCTCTCTGCCAGCACAGAACTCTAGCAAGAATTCAATCTGTTTCACATTCTCCTCAGCTGAGAGGAGGGGGGACGGTAAGCCAACCATAACTGAAACATCATATTCAAGGAGAGAAATGGCAACAACATTGGGTGAAGTCACTTCTATTGGCACAAACTTCAAATTGTTTGCAACAAACAAACAGGCTCCGAGCTTCTTCACTACCCCACCACATCCTCCCTCACCAGCTGAAACCTTGGGAAATCAACAAAGGACGAGGACACCGAAGAAGTTGACCATGACTAGCACACGCCCACCAACTGCAAATCCCACCGCTGCACCATATGACCAACAAAAGGAACCTTATTCATTAAAGAATTCAAATTGACACAGCACAACCTCAGAAAGGAGAAATTCATCTGCAAAGACTGACTGGCTAGTTAAAAGCACCACCTCCGCGGCACCCGGGATGCTTTGGATACCAGTCAGAGCTCCACGACCACCACCACCAGAGCCACGACCGGCCCCAGCACCACCACGGCTCCCAACACCACCACGGCCGCCTTTAAAATTTAAAGTTCCTTCAAATTTGATCTGAGATGATGAACTTTTTCTCCAAAATAATTGCAAACCATATTTAATGGAAGTCTTTCTCAACACCCTCAAATAATTATGACTCAAGTGTGATTATATGGATAAATAGTATACAACGGTAAAACAACCTCTGTGATGTTTCAAAATAACTAATTGACCAAACATGAATACACATACTTGTTACTAGCTATAGTATAGTTATCTTACATGAAGACAGTGTGAAAAAAACTTACACTGATGAGTTGAAAGGAAGTTACACTTAAGCCAGACTTGACACCATGTGCAGTACTGCAAATTTACACTTGCACAGTACTGGAAGTTTACACTTAAGCCAGATGTGACACCATGCGCAACACTGGACCACCCTAAAAGGGTGGTCCAGTGTCGATGCACTTTTTGAAATCATTGCAAATAGATCATTACCGACACAAGCATAACATAGGATAATGGATCTTTATAACCGTAGTCATAAGGTTCATTTAGCCGATATACTTTCTGGGCAACACGGCGTCAACATATGCCAACCTATGTTGGCCCTATGTTGACACATGTCCAATGCGGATCAGAGTTACTCCAAATAGTGATCCTCGCGGAGTTAGGAGAATTTATCAATCACAGAGTTGCATATATATACTTAGCAGCACACGCTGCTGAGACTTGTACGGACGCAAACCCCTCTTTCTGCAAAGTTGTTGGGCAGGGGGAGAAGAGAGATGTATAGGCGTAGCTGTGAAACAGCACAGACCCTCTCACATTCGCTGCAATCCAGATACTGATGTGAGTGCAGCAAGAGAACTTGAGAGTCAAGACTGCCACATAGTTTAACAATACGCCATTGCTTGGCAGTGGCGTGCTGCGTTCAGGACTGCCGGTTTCCAAGCAGCCGCATAGTTCAACAATATGCCGCTGCTTGGTAGCGGCATGCTGCATAAAGTTGGACTACCTGTAAATTTGTTTATTTGTTGGTACAGCAGCAATTTTTTTGAAGTGTCAAATACATTATTCCTGAAGTGTTAGAAAATAGAGTTTGGCTGCCAACCAATTAGATTTGAACCAACCAACTGTCAAGAATTGCCTCATGTAACTAATAATATTAGCAACCCTGTGTGGACTGGTTTCAACTTGAATTTGTATTATTATTTTATGTTGCAGGTAACAGAGTTGAAGACATGCTCTTTGAGAAGCTCGAAAAACGTCGACCAAACCGACTCAGCAACATGGAACATCTTGGGCTTGATATGGTACAGGCTGGCACTGAGTTTGGGCCAGGCACTACCTATGGTGAGGGACAATGTATAACTTAACTGTTGGGGGCATGGACTGCCTGTGGTAAGAAGCAGTTGCGTAGCTGACAGTTTGGGCCAGGCATCATCTACTGCGTGGGACGGAAACATAATCGACTGTTGGACCAAGTACTCCTTACAGTATTGGACTAGAGCATACATAAGAGCGACAAATTTCCATAACTTGGAGTCAATGTCCTTCTAGCAAAGAACACAGATAGGGCTTGGACATAACTTACTGTTTGGGCCAAGCTCTACTTACGTTGAGGGACGGTAGCATAACTGACTGTTGGAGCTAGGCATTGCTAACAGCGAGTGACTGACTGCTGTCTGTTGGGGCCTGTCACAGCCTACTGTGATGGGCAGTGGCATATCTGATTGTTGAGGCCAGGTACTGTGCATGGTGATGGTGTGACATATTGCTTACAGTAGTAGCTAAGTTTATAGTGTGGTAATAGTTTGCCCTTTAGGCGCTTCCTATGTCAACTTTGAGAGCCAGGGATAATACAATTTAAGCTGGCATTCCCTATGTTCAGAAGCTACGCATATGATACTGAGCTGGTGGTAGTCCAGTGTATAAATGTGAAACTGTTTGATAGCCAGCTGTTGTTCCTTCCTTTTTTGTGTGGAACACTTTTATCTCAAGGGAGAGTGAACAGCAAGAAGGCAGCTGGCAAACCAAAATACCTCATTACTATTTGTGTTATTGGTAAGTCTCTTATAATAAATTGGCTGTTCATTCTAACACACTTTGTTAACTCATCCCAATTTTTTAATGGGCGAATGAACATCTATCATATGAGGGTGGGACATTGCTAAAAGTAGGAGGTGATTGAGCTCCTGGCAACTAATCACACTAAACTTGCTTTGCATACCAAGGTGGAGTATTTTTTGAAGGTAGGAGAAGCAAAGCAGGCAGTGGCAACGAATCACACTAACCCTGCCTTTCATACCAAGGTGGGGCATTGCTGCGGGTAGGAGGCGCGGAGCAGCGCGTGGGACTGGCGGAGAGAGATTTCGTTGGCAGCACTGTCGCAGACTTCCTGGAACCATTACAGAAATTTCTGGATACCGACATAAAGACCATCGCTCGAGAACGGCGGTTATTGGATAACAAGAGGTGAGGCAGCGGCTTACTCTATTTTTTTTCAGCATTGATTGGTAGCTATCACTGTTAGCTCTGTATTGTTAGTTCCCTCCTGTTGACACTGCCATGACAAGGGGATCGGCTAGCTAGGTTATGAGTTTCCATGTAGCTAGCTAGTTGGCCAGAAAAAAGTCAGCACTTTTGGCTATTCAATGATTAGCTTGATATGATAGATGAGGTATATTTGCTTCATATTCTTGAACACGGTTAAATTACAGGATACTATATTAAGATTAGCTATTTTATTTCAGAGTTGACTCGCGTGTTCTGAGATGGTTCGGGCACATGGTGAGGATGGATGAAGGGAGATTGGTGAAAAAGGTGTTGAAGTTAGAGGCAAATGGACGGAGGCCTAGAGGGAGACCAAAGTTTGGGTGGATGGATGGTGTGAAGTAGGCGTTAGGAAGGAGAGACGTGAGTGTGGAGGTAGCGAGAGAGCATTCACTAGATAGGCGTGAGCGGAGAAAGAAAGTGAACGGATGAGTTTTGACGCTGCCCATGGGCTTTCCCGCCCCAGGCATATCGTTGAGAGACGGGATGATCGTGGGCGAGGGGGGAGGGGCCCGGTCATCATGACGCGGCAGGGGTAAACCAGTCACGCTGTTGGGCACTGCTTCTGACACTGACCTCAAACTGCACTCATGACCCGGACCCTTTTGCGCAAAAGAGCTAAGGTGTGCGAGTGTGAGTTTGAGAGTGTGAGGTGCGACTTGCTGTCGACCACCCCCTTGCTGGGGGATTTCGGCCTAGTGTGTGTATCTGTATCCGTATTTTATTTCATAACTCGTCTCTCCAACATCAACCCTCCAGTGCCCACTGCGAGCTTGCAAAATGTGACATTTTTCGGGTCTTTCAACTTGCTGTAGTGCATTTGATATTGTACTTATGCTGTGAACAGCCTCAAATATAGTTTTTTCTGTCACAAATCCAGTAGAACTATCAGAAATTTGTCATGTTTTTTTTCATTGAGGGTATTTTTTCGACAATTGGAGTTTGTGTCGGTTTGGTACTCGACTTCAATATATAGCTATTCCGGTAAGGACTTTCTAACCCCCCCTTAGGCATCTGTTAGGTTCACGGGCCGCACGGAGTCACGGCCCAACCGGGGCACTCTAATTTCCCTCAGACTCCCTTCTTCTTCACGCTCTCTTCTTTTCTCCCCCATCCTGATTTGCTCAACTTTTCTCATGATGATCGTTACACACACATACACACGCACGCACACACGGACACGCTCACTCAAACATATAAATATTGGTTCTAACCATTCTTCTTTTGAGTGGCAAATAACGGCCAAATTGCGCTCTTTCTTTCATTCAATCTTTTTCTACGACTATTTCTTCTTCTTCTTTCCATTCTTGCTGGTCTCGTGAGTAAAAATCCCTACACCTAGTGTAGATCTCATGCAGGGGATCCCCGTTTTCTGTCTTCTTCATCTTCCTCCTCAGCAGGTGTTGGAGTGCGTAGCCCGGCACCTTAAGGGCTACTGCGGATCCTTGGGGCTAGAAGCATGGTTGGTAGTGTGTTATTCCTCCTTACTGCCATCCTGGGAGTGTTGGGACCATATGGCCTCAGACCCTTAGGAGTTCCTGTACCTCCTGTGACCGCCGTACATACCATTGACGTTCGCCGCGTAGAGGATTGTGACTTTGCGCAGCAGTAAACCTAACTCAAACATGAAAATAAAATAAACTAAGGCTAACTTGATGCAGCACCGTTTGCAGGTTTGACAATCGGCGCCAGAAGGACGATGTCTCCAGTTCGCTAGAAAGTCTCGGCACTGTAATCTCATGTAGTGGGGTCCCACAAGGCACTGTGCTTGTAGCTATCTCTTTTTTTTCAAGTGTGACATGACCTGTGCATGCAGATGATACAAGAGAATTGGTCATAGTGGAAAAACAGAAAGATGAGGAAAATATTCAAGCAGATCTAGAGGAAATGAAAATGTAGGCTGGTGAAAACATGAAATGTGTGAATTTAATTTTTTATTGCCAAGATATTGAGGAAATACAGATTCAATGGCAGAGTCCTCATATTACTTGAACATTAACATGCTTGTTGTTGATAAAGAACTACAAAATTTTGGCGTACAAATATAGAACCATGAACTTTTTGATGAACAAATGGCAATGCATGAGGTTAGTGGAAGAAGACTGTGTTCCTGGGCCATGAGGGCCTTTCTATCAAGAGATTAAAGAACAAATAATCCGACCTGCTAGAGACTACTGCTTTCCTGTCATGAGCAGTAAGATTGAGAACGACTGGATGAGTTCAAAATTTCACATCTAATATTACCAAGATAATGGAAATGGATTAGCATAACAGATTAATAGCTTTCAAGTGACATTCAATCCAAAGACGAGTTCAAAAGTTCTTGATCATCCACGTATGATAAATGCTGGAAGGTTACTCAGTTAATATCAAAATAAAGATAGTTAGGAGTGTGACTTGAGAAATCAGGCAATGATTGACAGAATGTGCTGTCACAAAATCGCCATAACTGGTTAGTGGCATAAAGATGCAAACCACTGTATTTAGCAGCTTCCCCTCAAGGCTACTAAACTATTTATTAGGCAGCTTTTGGTAAAACGATAACGAAAACTTGTGCCACATTTGTCAACCACCGCGAACATTCTGAGGTTCGTAAATCGATTATACAAGTTTCTCTGCTGTGTTCTTGATGACTTTTTTTTTGTGGATACCCTTGCTGTGAAGATAACATTGATCATTTACATGCAGATTTGACGGAAGCATTTGAGATATTGTTCTTCAGTCTTACGAATGGAGTCGTGTTGCTGTTTACTAGCATCTACTGGATAAGTTAGGGTATGAAGGTCTCTAATTGTTCTTATGCAGCAGAGTTGTGTTGTGGTTTACTAGCATCTATTGGATAAGTTAAGATATGAAAGGTCTAATTGTTCTTATGCAGCAGAGTTGTGTTTTGGCTCACTAGCATCTACAGGATAAGTTAAGATATGAAGGGTCTATTTGTTCTTATGCAGCAAAGTTGTGTTGTGGCTCACTTGCATCTACAGGATAAGTTAAGATATGAAGGGTCTAATTGTTCATATGCGGCAGAGTGTTGTGGCTCACTAGCCTCTTCTGGATAAGTTAAGGTATGAAGGTCTCTAATATAATTGTTCTTATGCAGCAGAATTGTGTTGTGGCTCACTAGCATCTACTGGATAAGTTGAGGTATGAAGGTCTCTAATCTAATTGTTCATATGCAGCAGAGTTGTGTTGTGGCTTACTAGCATCTATTGGTTAAGTTGAGGATATGAAGAATTCTAATTGTTTCAGTCATGTGTAGCGGAGTTGTTACAATTTTCTAGCTTGTACGGGATGAACTATGATGTGAAGGTCTCTAATTGTTCGTGTTTTGCTGCCCAGTTGTGTTAGTTGGCAAGCATCTACAGGATAAGCTGCGCAGTTGTGTTAGTTTGCAAGCATCTACAGGATAAGCTGCGCAGTTGTGTTAATTTGCAAGCATCTACAGTATAAGCTGCGCAGTTCTGTTAGTTTGCAAGCATCTACAGTATAAGCTGCGCAGTTCTGTTAGTTTGCAAGCATCTACAGGATAAGCTGCGCAGCTGTGTTAGTTTGCAAGCATCTACAGGATAAGCTGCACAGTTGTGTTAGTTGGCAAGCATCTGCAGGATAAGCTGCTCAGTTGTGTTAGTTGGCAAGCATCTGCAGGATAAGCTGCGCAGTTGTGTTAGTTGGCAAGCATCTACAGGATAAGCTGTGCAGTTGTGTTAGTTGGCAAGCATCTGCAGGATAAGCTGC
>SDVV010017318.1:0-14018 GCA_016164225.1 Gammarus roeselii | reverse complement strand
TCAACACCCTCCTTGACCACGATACCCTCAACACCCTCCTTGGCCACGACACCCTCAACACCCTCCTTGACCACGACACCCTCAACATCCTCCTTGACCACGATACCCTCAACACCTTCCTTGGTCACGATACCCTCAACACCCTCCTTGGCCACGACACCCTCAACACCTTCCTTGACCACGACACCATCAACACCCTCCTTGACCACGACACCCCCAACACCCTCCTTGGCCACGACACCCTCAACACCCTCCTTGACCACGACACCCTCAACACTCTCCTTGACCACGACGCCCTCAACACCCTCCTTGACCACGATACCCTCAACACCCTCCTTGGCCACGACACCCTCAACACCCTCCTTGACCACGACACCCTCAACATCCTCCTTGACCACGATACCCTCAACACCTTCCTTGGTCACGATACCCTCAACACCCTCCTTGGCCACGACACCCTCAACACCTTCCTTGACCACGACACCCTCAACATCCTCCTTGAGCACGACACCCTCAACACCCTCCTTGGCCACGACACCCTCAACACCCTCCTTGACCACGACACCCTCAACACTCTCCTTGACCACGACGCCCTCAACACCCTCCTTGACCACGATACCCTCAACACCCTCCTTGGCCACGACACCCTCAACACCCTCCTTGACCACGACACCCTCAACCAAGGAATTTTTCGAAAGGTATCGTGAGGGCCAAGATTTGCATGCGGATACGATCGACTCCCCCCTCCCCGCCACCTCTCCTCCTCTTCTCTATGACGTCACTTGCAAGTTCTCGAGCCACCCACCTGTAGAAGCACTTCTCATGGCACAATGTTTTTTTCTTTCCTCATCCCACCTAGTTTCCTGTTAGCCCCAATGGTCCTGTGGCGCGCGACTGCCGGAGCAGCGGCAGGAGAGCTGGGAGGAGCCAGTCGGGACCCTAGTGAATATAAGGCCGGTGAGCACCTGCACCGAGAGCACTGTGGTGGGTGGCGTGGTCCAGTGAGGAGAGTATGTGCTGCTCCGGCAAATCTTCCACTCTGACAGGGATGGGAGAGTACTCACGGCAATTGGCTACGCAAAGGAATTGAAAAAGTGCCCAGTCTGTATAACTAAACAAGAATGAGTGTTGGTGTCTGTTTGAATTCAAGATTAAGGCATACGTATACAATTCCAATTTACATTAAACGATATATATATATTTTTTTCTTTCATAATTTCAGGAAGGAATCAGGTATGTAATATACATCAGAAGCTGCATGAAAGAAATGAACAGTTCGTTGCGGTACAAAAAAAACGCATAATGTGAACAACTCCATTAAGGCATGCATAAATACTTGCAAACAATATTCGGAGTACATAGATAATATTAGGCATAACTTCATTAATTCTAGTGGTCCACCAGCTAGAAACGTATTTCCTCCTCCAATGGACACATTTCTGCCATGAGATACTGTAAGATTTTAATCAAATTACGAAAGAGTTGCTGGTCTATTTTTGCAGTTATTCATTTTGAATATTCTGCTAACTTTAGAACCGTTATCTTTCTGTTGCTAGTTCATTTTAATGAGACAATTATTGAACGATACAGGATACTGACAATGATGAGATAATATTCTTCAATTGAATTCGAAAATCAACGACATCAGCAAAAGAATGTATCAACTTTACATTATTATATGTGGCGATTACTTCTCAGGACCAGCAAAATCTTTTCCAATGATGCTTCATTATATTTTTAACAATCAATATGTGTCCGATATTCATTCATTAGTGTGATCGACAATCAGAGGACTTGACTAAATACACTCTTTTCCACTCCTTGTCAATTTATTCCATTATTTCAAAGCTTAAAATATGATATGATGTCGATTTTGTATAGTATTTAATTTTTTTTTTTAATTATGAACATTCTCAAAATAGACAAATTCTATGCTTGTCGATCAAACTCGTGTATGAATTTTGGGCACATATGGAGTGTTAAAAACATAATGAAACATCATTTGAAAAGATGCTCGATGTTCTCAGAAGTGATCTGCGCGTACAATTGCGTAAATGGGAATATTTCTTTTGCTGACATCGCCATTTTCCAATTAGCAATAAAGAATATCATCTCATAAATGTCAGTCGTACAGTTATGTGCTGGTATGTAGGCCCAACTAGACTAAATTCTCAGCGAAGCTTTTATAAGTAAACTTTAGGCGACGACACGCCATTTATGATATGATAATTTGAATTTATTATAACATGGAGATTTCTGATCTATTTCAACTTCATCAAAAGGAATTGAATAATATTTTATTGAAATCGACCACTAATATTTCTTAAAAGCTGATCTCCGGAGTAAAATTTAACAATGCAGTCAAATAGGTAATTCGTTGATCATGGGTCCTGGTTTCAATACGGGATAGTATCATACCTCTTCAAATTCTGTGTTCAAACATAATCAATACCTACCATTAATTATTTCATTAAACAAATTGTCAATTCTATACTTTTGACTAGATATCAATCGAGATTTTACCTAGACGAAGCCTACCCGTGACAACCACTGTTACAAATTTCGATGTGACAGTCCGTTGAAAGTATCTTCAAATTGAACTGTGCAGATATCTAGTATGTTGTATTATGACCATACAGAAAGGGCCGTATCTACGTTGCGACTCGATTACTACTACAGTGACGTCACGCCAGTGCTTGAATCGGGCGTCATTGATACAAGTGCCTGCAATCAGCTTCCACGGACCAATGACATTCCTTCCGCTCTCGGATGATGCAATTTAGAGTAGTTGATGCGAGCAGTTCCCGTAGGAATGTACCATTGGAATCAATTGAGAATGAACAGTAAAATATTTCGTTTATTCTATTTTTTTTAAACCATACGCTCTTTACATACATCAAAGATCTTTTCGGACAATTTTGAAAGAGAAATTTCAAGATCAATCTTTAAATTTTCCGCGTGTTTACTGGCTGCCGTGTCCTGTACCACTGGTGTTCAGTGGCTGCCGTATCTTGTACCACTAGTGATCACCGGCTGCCGTGTCTTGTACCACTAGTGTTCACTGGCTGCCGTGTCTTGTATCACTGGTGTTCACTGGCTGCCGTGTCTTGTACCACTGGTGATCACCGGCTGCCGTGTCTTTGAAGATAGATGGTCCACTCCCTTCCTTTTCCGTACCTCGTAGGTAGCGATTTAAAGCTTGTTAGGGTGTGATGAAGCTAATATAGCTAATTAGTTAGTCAGAATACTGCATCATCTTTAGACGATCGGAAATTACTGAAGATCATCGCTTAACAACATTTGACGTGGAAACTTTTCCGACCCATGAGACTGTAAGCATGACCAAATCCACATCTTCTGATTCTGAAGCAAGTAGAACTCAATTGCCCTTTCACTTGTTATTGGATGCTATTTATGTTGAAAAATCTTTGTTTGTTATCCGTGAACATTGATTGGTTTCAGTCACTAAACAAAAAATCAATGTTAGGCAAATTTTTTGCCGATCACAAAATCTGACTCATGAACAGTATTGTAAAAAATAAAAAGTACGATGGCATTTGTGCCTTGCCTACAAACAATGTTTCCTTGTCATTCGAATTAGTTTGAATAAATTGTCCAATTCCATGTTGATGTTAATTAGTTTATAAATTTCTAACTTAGTGTAAATCTAGTCTATATTTTCTTTTGATACACGATTTCAGGCAAGAAAAAGTGAATGAATGGCCTGCGTGCTGGTGTTTGACAGACATCCAAATGCCATCAGAGTGGTTTGGTCTTCCAAATAGTTGCCTTTTGTTTATATATATCTGCCAAAATATTTATAGTTGCTTTGTTGCGTCAAAGTATTAGTATTTAATTAGTATTTGTAGTCGGATCATACAAATTTTTGCTATTTGTAATATAAATATTGCATGGTATGAATTAAGGCCACTGTGGCCGAGGTTTTTAGCATGACCGACTGCAGTGCCAGTCTCTGGTGCTGCAGGTTGCGAGTTCGAGCCCCGGCGAGGATACGGCGATCTTGTGGCGAGGTAATTTTGCTTCCCCCATGTGTCAGTATGTACTAATTACAGTATTTTTTTTGCAACATGTTACTGCTTGTTGAATAGACACGAATTAGTATTTGTAGTCATTAAGCAAATTTTTAGTGGCATCCTTTCCTTGAGAGTCCCACAGTAGACAAATTCTCAATGGTTGGGTTCTGCTTCCTGCTTGAGGTTTCGAGTTCATATTTGATTACATTGACTCGGCATCTCCATCCATGCTTTGACTTTGTGTGACTGTTTTTCCGTGGTCTACGAATCAGGTCGTTCACCTAAATTGGCGTTCCTGAGACCGTCCGCTCACGTGATTGGCTCCCATTCTCTAATGATTTGTCAGATAAAGTAAGGGCAACTCTTTGTGCTGCTGTACCTTGAGTGAGCTGAGTCTTGCAACATTCTGTTGATAGACCCTATGTGAGAAAAGATTCAATATTTTGCTCCTAATGTTATATTAGATAATGATTTTAAAAGTAAAGGAATCAACTAGCTATTGATGATGATTGTTGTGAATATTTATTTAGGAAAAAATATTAGTAATCAAATAATTTATTTAAGGTACAACTATATTATTTGAGAATAATTTCAAATACCTTATGATCTTTCATTAGAATCATTTGAACAAATGTTATTCATGTCAAAATAAATATCATGCCACTTAGCTGCTCGACTGAAATATTCTTGGGGCCAAGACTTTGAATAGCAATTGGATAGCTCTCACCCGTTATTAAGTTTGGGTTAAATAATTATCCCAGTCCTTAGACTACAAAATACCTAATACATCCTGCATATATGTATTAAATAGAACCCAATAAGCACGAAGAGCTTCCTACTCGCGCAGGTTACCCTCGCCGGCATCTCTTATACTAAAAATACAATGTGTTATATTCGGGTTGCGTCATGGGCCGGAAATTACCCCTCTGCTATCAGCTGGATTGCCGCAATGCTCCCACAGATGGGAGAAAAAAAACGTACATACGTTCATAATGTTCTTATTAAACAACTTTAATATATTTATGAAGTATGGGTATTTGGTTTGAAGCGCTTGAAAAGTGCCAACAGCTACGCTGTGACCCCGCTGTATTCCACGAACTGAAGAAAGTTGAGCTATAGCTTGCATCTTTTCCATGACTTCAAAGACTTAACCAGAATTTATTGTACCATGCTTATTCTTCAATTAGGGTTCCTTCGCCATCAAACTTTTCAAAAACTTCCATCAAATGGCGACGAGTCTTACACTATACTTTTCGTTCAGAGAAGGTCACGAAGGAGTTGAATTTAACCATCATTTTTCATGCAATTTTAGTGCCCCTAGACGTCAAATCCTCAAATTCACACTTCATAGGTCATTTAAAACACATCCGCAGTACTTGCCCAGTCCATCAACTTTTGGCCCAAAAGAATAAGAAAATATAGAGAGAAGGGAGAGATTTAAAAGAACAAGAAGACCCACGGGAAATAAAACAGCAATGACCGAGCCGAAAATGTTGTGTCTGCACCAGGAATTCCCACCAAAGCAAGTTCTAAAACTAGAAAGGTCGTGACTCATAAAATTGTGAGTTGTAATCACTATTGTTTTTCACACTAAGTAGAATTAAGTCGGCGATTCTCACTATGGTAGATTTTGACTAGAATATCTCTTGATAATGGCGTTATTTCTAGCGTTTGGATGTGTGAGGGATTAAAGAGGGAAGTGTGTGGATCGTTTTGACCGTCGGATACTCTCCGGCTTGAGTAATGCGGGGAACATTTGTCTTTCGAATGTTGTTAGTAAAATTGCGAAGAACTATCCCTTAATTTGTCTTGCATTTGGGCACATTAGCAGTTGCAAGGGCACCACCCAAGTGTGAGGAATGAAAGACGCCTCATTCGTTGTATCTCCCAGATATCAAATAAATGCTGGAAACAATACCAAAGTTGAAGTTAGGACTTATGATACACGGTTGGGAAATATGTTGCACAGATATGAGTAATCTCACTTCCATTCTTCGTTTTCCTTTTGATAAACTTCGTGAAATCATAAACGAAAGAAATACTTTATTTGATAATATGATAATGATATATATGAAATTTAACAGTCAAGAAAATCAGTTCAGCCTAAATCTACCCTGAACTCAAGCTCATTGTTAGTATTTTCTAAATATTTCAGCAAAACTAAAATCAAATACATATGTCTATACACAGATAAATCAGTCTACACAGAAAGTAAATGTATACAATGTTGAAGGTAATTCAAAACTTTAGATTTTGATCAAGATCTAAAACACATAAATGAAATTGTAATGTTTATCGGCGTAAACATTCAAAACTGTAAGGTCAGTTTTTTGCTAGTACTATCTTCCCAGAACTGCTCGCATATCCAGTTCTTCGCAGAACTGCTCGCATATCCAAAATTTAAAAAAACAGGAAAAGATTTAATCTTTCAAAGTCCATAATGAAAGTTAATCCACACTTCTAACTCCTGGGTACACAACAAAAACAGCCACAGACACTAGGCTGAAATCCCCCAGCAAAGGGGGTGGCTGACGGCAAGGCGCACCTCGCGCTCTCATACACTCACACTCGCACACCTTAGCTTCTTTACGCAAAAGAATCCGACCGGGGATCCCGCAACACACCCTCCGGGTCATGAGTGCGGTTCGAGGTCAGTGTTGGCAGCAGGGCCAGACAGCGTGACTGGTTTACCCCTGCCGCGTCATGATGACCAGGCCCCCCCCCGCCCACGACCATTCCGTCTCTCAACGATATGCCTAGGGCGGAAAAGCACGCACGTCAGGGCAGCGTCAAAACTCATCCCTTCACTTTCATTCTCCACTAACGCCAATTCAGTGCACGCTCTCTCGCTACCTCCACACTCACGTCTCTCCTTCCTAACGTTTAACGTTTGCTTCACACCATCCATCTACTCAAACTTCGGTTTCCCTCTAGGTCTACGTCCACTTGCCTCTGACTTCAACCCCTTTTTCACCAATCTCCCTTCATTCATCCTTTTCTTGGTGCACAAAGGATGGATAAAAGCGCAAAACATTTGCCTCTGGGACAATTATGCATTCGTTTAAAAAGGAACGAGTATTATGGGAATGGATTAGTGAATTAACGGTTCTCTTATAGAAAACTATTTCAGAACCACTCAATATATAATAGTCTCAAAATGTACATAACACAAATAATTGATGATTTTTTTTCGCAGTGAGAGCAATCTTTCGTTTTCGTTATTAGAGGTTAAGGATCACCCTGTGTTTTAGACAGAAGTTTATTTACCCTAATGCTCCCCTAACCTCTGCTACATACGTCAGATACGGATAGTTTCTCAGCTGAATGAATTAATTAGTGAACAACTATAGGTACATCCCCCCGAGGGAGCTGCAAATCTGACGGATCCAGAAAAGTCTGTAGCTATTGTATTGCGCTAATGACTTGGTGACACTTTGCTCATAAATTTTTTCAGCAAATTCTGCTCCGTCCCGAAGAAGGAGACGCATAATAGTTGTGATGATTTATGGCGGAAATTCTGCCGTGCTAATCCGAATGAATGTAATTATTCGAAATATCGCCATGAATATAATTTCACATCAATGTCAAAAAGGTCTGTAGAAATCGTTAGATGTTGAACTAGTCAAGCCCTCTATTTGAGTTGAGAGTACAAATATTCAAGTCCGAACGTCATGCGGTTTAATTCATGTCCATTATATCCAGGTAAAATACTAACAAGCCACTGATGAGCCTCCTAAACATAAATTTAACATACGACGTATTTTGATATTTATGACTCAGATATGCACTTCTTCAATAATGCAACTAAAATGCTATAAAGAACAGAGCAGCCTCACTGTTATTTTATCATTTTATGACAGAGACCAAGGCAAGCACCCTGTCACACTACCACTCTATGACAGACACCAGGGCAACACCTGGTCACACTACCACTGTATGACAGAGACCAGGGCAAACTCTCTGTCCGACTACCACTCAATGACAGAGACAAGGGTAAACACTCTGTCACATTACCACTCTATGACAGAGATCAACGTAGCTACCCTGTAACATGACCACTCTACCACAGAAACCAGAGTTGCCACCCTATAACATAACCACTCTATGACAGAGACCAGAGTTGCCGCAATATAACATAACCACGACCTATGACTTGGACCTGGGCAGCCACCCTGTCATATTACCACCCTACGACAGACCAGGGTAACCAACTACACTATGACAGAGACCAGGGATACCACCCTGTCATATTACCACGCTACGACAGACCAGGGTAACCAACTACACTATGACAGAGACCAGGGATACCACCCTGTCATATTACCACGCTACGACAGACCAGGGTAACCAACTACACTATGACAGAGACCAGGGATACCACCCTGTCATATTACCACGCTACGACAGACCAGGGTAACCAACTACACTATGACAGAGACCAGGGATACCACCCTGTCATATTACCACGCTACGACAGACCAGGGTAACCAACTACACTATGACAGAGACCAGGGATACCACCCTGTCATATTACCACGCTACGACAGACCAGGGTAACCAACTACACTATGACAGAGACCAGGGATACCACCCTGTCATATTACCACGCTACGACAGACCAGGGTAACCAACTACACTATGACAGAGACCTGGGATACCACCCTGTCATATTACCACGCTACGACAGACCAGGGTAACCAACTACACTATGACAGAGACCAGGGATACCACCCTGTCATATTACCTCCCTACGCATTAAAGACATCGCTACCAGTCTGCAGCATTGGTGTCATACTACATAGATCATTAGTGTCAGACTACAGAGATCATTAGTGTCAGACTACGGAGATCATTAGTGTCAGACTACAGAAATCATTAGTGTCAGACTACAGAAATCATTAGTGTCAGACTAAACTACAGAGATCATGACAGCTAATTGTTAAAGTACTCCTCTTCATAGTGCGATGTAGCTGTTAAAGTACCCCTCTACATAGTATGGTGAAGCTGTAAAAGTACCCCTCCACATAGTATGGTGAAGCTGTTAAAGTACCCCTCTACATAGTGCGATGTAGCTGTTAAAGTACCCTTCTACATAGTATGGTGAAGCTGTTAAAGTACTCCTCCACATAGTATGGTGAAGCTGTTAAAGTTCCCCTCTACATAGTATGGTGAAGCTGTTAAAGTACCCCTCTACATAGTATGGTGAAGCTGTTAAAGTACCCTTCCACATAGTATGGAGAAGCTGTTAAAGTACCCCTCTACATAGTATAGTGAAGCTGTTAAAGTGCCCCTCTACACTATATGGTGAAGCTGTTGAAGTACCCCTCTACATAGTATGGTGAAGCTGTTAAAGTACCCCTCCACATAGTATGGTGAAGCTGTTAAAGTACCCCTCTACCTAGTATGGTGAAGCTGTTAAAGTACCCCTCCACATAGTATGGTGAAGCTGTTAAAGTACCCCTCCACATAGTATGGTGAAGCTGTTAAAGTACCCCTCGACATAGTATGGTGAAGCTGTTAAAGTACCGCTCGACATAGTATGGTGAAGCTGTTAAAGTACCCCTCCACATAGTATGGTGAAGCTGTTAAAGTACCCCTCGACATAGTATGGTGAAGCTGTTAAAGTACCGCTCGACATAGTATGGTGAAGCTGTTAAAGTACCCCTCGACATAGTATGGTGAAGCTGTTAAAGTACCCCTCGACATAGTATGGTGAAGCTGTTAAAGTACCCCTCGACATAGTATGGTGAAGCTGTTAAAGTACCCCTCCACATAGTATGGTGAAGCTGTTAAAGTACCCCTCCACATAGTATGGTAAAGCTAGCAGTAACTGATGAATTGCATAAGATTGAAGCAGTGGGATCTTTCCTATTGCCCCTCTTTAAAACTCAAACACTAGCATTTATTTTTTGCCAGCTGTGAAGAATCCTCCAATACAATAATTGAATTGGTTTCAAGGAAATGTATGAAATTGCAGCTAGGTGCAGCGCCATTGTTTAAACTCTGTATTATTAGATACTGCTTTGAATTTTTTATTTATTTATGCATCTCAGCTGAGAGCAAAGGATAAAGTGATTGGTCAATAATGCAATTACATTACCGTTTCTTACCGACGACAAAAACAAGACCGATATAAAAAACATTGTGAAAGAAACGGCCTCTCCCATCCACGAAGGGGCTTAAAAGAGCAGGAGTGCTTTAGTATATATTTAAAAGTATTGGCATGACAGAATAGAAATGTTAATATGAATATGCTACCTTTGTAACGTTGTCGCTTCAGGCATAAAAATGAAGGTATGGAGCAAACACAATAACGATTTCTTTGGGTCGATTATACCGTGAAAACTTTCGTAGGCAGGGCAGCCACATCCTCAACACGTTCGTGTCAGATCTGTCCATGATAATGCTCAGCAGGGCAGTCGACTGGACAGGCTAGGAATCCAACGGAGAAGGTAGGGGGTGAAGGGCAGGAGGGGGGGGGGAGAGGTCATCGGGTGCAGGTGGCTAGGAGAAGGAGAGGGAATGGGGAGGGATAGGATTCATATTAGAGATGAAGATGGGGAAGGAAGGGGTTGGTTGAGGGAAAGGAGTTATTTGGGAGGCGAAGGATGTAAGGGGAAGGAGATGGTGTAAGAAAGGAAAGTATTCATCAGAGAGGTGAATTATGGGAGGGGAAGGAGAAGATATAGGGGATGGATGGGGGTCATATTTGATACGTGTGGTAAAGAAGGAGTCATGTGAAGGGTATGTGGTCAATGCATTATATGACATCGTGCGTTAAATAATGAGGTAAACGCATTCAATGTGATAGCAACAATCATGTTACCTCCCCGGGGAAAACAAATTTCGAAGGAGTCAAGATGATAGTGGGTAAGATAAAAGTGTCGTCTACGTCGATACTGTCGACTAGGATCACAACGCAGGACCGGGTGCGGTGTACCGGTTGTTAGATTACCTTAACTCACGTGAAGGCGTAACACAACTAGCTGTCAACAATAAAGACGATATCATGTTCAAAAATTGATCCATTTCTAGGACATTTGCAGTCGTTTTCTTGCACGGTGAGAGCCCCATCCGTAAAATATGGTCATCGAACAAAAAGACACTTTTTAAATAAAGTACTAATCATGAAATGCATTGAACCATGAACAATTGTTTTAAACTATATCCACATACAAATGAGTACATTTGAGTATTTAATTTGAAATGAACTCAATTGCGTAAAATTGTGAGTAACCTCTCCATTGCTCACACGGGGACCCAGTGAAAATCCGCCACTAAGTGTGGGCTGATTAAGATAGCAAAAATGCAGTGTTTCCCCATCTTCCAGCTGTAGAGACCAGCAATCTGCATGATCGATTGTTCATGGAGAATCAATAAACTCAATAAAGCAATAAGAGATTAGTTATTTTATGAATATACTGTGAAAATAACAATGACCTTCGTCACTGCGAGCAATATTTTGAGAGAAGACCCTCAAGTAAAGAGGATTGCAAAGCTTCTAAGATTTACGATGCAAGTCATAGATGACAAAACATTTCTGTTACTTCTCATTTCACTCACAAAGCTGCTTCAGAAGAAGAAGAAAATTCTCTCAGAAGCAAATAGACTTCTCTATCTTGTTTTCACAGATACACAGATTTGGGGTGACTACTTCTCCTTAACTGGACATTTTATTCCCCATTAACAGGGAACAGCAACGTTGGATAGATGGAAATAAATATTGAGTGGTAGAGATAGCAAATAGTAAGCCACAAAGAAACATTAGACTGAAATGACACAATTGCATCACCCTCAATGAGTCCTAGATACTGTCCTGTAAACTGCTCTCACGTCAACATTAATGGGGAAGGGGAGGTAACATTAATACTCCATCGTCCTATGATCGGACATCTATGACCCACCCTCAATGAGTCCTAGATACTGTCCTGTAAACTACTCTCACGTCATCATTAATGGGGAAGGGTAACATAAATACTCCATCGTCCTATGATCGGACATCTATGACCCACCCTCAATGAATCCTAGATACTGTCCTGTAATCTGCTCTCACGCCAACATTAATGGGGTGGTAACATTATTACTCCATCGTCCTATGATCGGACAGCGATGACCCACCCTATTGTTTGCCGGAACTGTGATATCATTTAAAACTATCGTTAACATTGTATTAGTTAGAGACGTGCTGTGTAGCCTAATTTACTGGCAGAGTGCAAAACAAAAGTTTTATGAACGTCAGTTATACTCTTTATAGAACGTAAAATGATTAATGAATTCTCTTTTTTTCAGATTAAATATACAGAAAGAGAATATCTTAAAAAGTGTTTGTTCCTCGAATTTCGAATTTAAACCTATACTTCCCGAGTACTTGGTCTACGCTTAGGCCCAGCTTCCATTCTACTCTCCTACAGGCAACACCGCACAAGTGATCTTTTTGTCGTCCCTTCCTCTGTCAGGTAAGTCTTTCCCAGAACTAGGACACCTCTTTTTGATGATGGTAGGTATATTTAAAGGTCAATAGTCCCTGTATCAATAGTTTTAGCTTATGTTCAAAGTACCATATGTATCATTTATTACAAATCCTCATAATATTTTCAAATGACTTTTGCAGTCACTTGGGAATTATTCATTATATTAAATAATTCAACATCCTCAGCTGTTGTCCCATAGTTCCAACCATAGAAGCCTGTTGATTCATGAATCTAGCGTAACTCGTTGCTAACTCGTTGCTAACTCATTGCTAACTCGTTGCTAACTCGTTGCTAACTCGTTGCTAACTCGCTGCTAACTCGTTTCTAACTCGTTGCTAACTCGTTGCTAACTCGTTGCTAACTCGTTGCTAACTCGCCGCTTCTGAAGGTTGTGTAATATTTTTATTTTTGACACTCATTTCAAACTTTATTCGAGACTTCAATTATTAGCATATTTATTTTGTCACCGTTCATCGTTTTCCCATACGAATAAGTGCTGAGGATATTAACTATTATGTTAATATCTAAGCAAACTTCGAAGCTATCGATCTCTCATCTTGATCACTAACAGAACTTGGAAGTGGACTTCAACTGTAAGAAACAAATTAACAAAAAGTACATTTAATCCACCCCCCCTCCCCATCACATTTCGTTAAATTCATTCGTTTTTTTTTTTGTGATTATATTTATCATTTAGTAATGCGACCTATAAGTGACTCACATCCATCCTGGGAGGGGCGAGAGTCGTCTATGATATAACAATAGCCAGGTTAATCATTTTAATGATGATTCTCATTTAATCCTGATACGGGTCATTTTGAGCACTCAATATCACAAAATTGCTTCTTTACAATAACAAGGACCGGATCTTACAACTGTTAAAGATAAACAGTCATTAACATGAATCAAATGCCTTACAATAAGATACAAATGTATTTCTGGTCCCTTTCACTATTGAGGTCAGTCATCGATGAAACGATATTAATTTCACGGCAATAAGATAGCGCCGCCTGTAATTTATAGGTTAGGCCCGATAGCACTGGCCGTATCTCTGAGGTACAAATGAGTAGCAATAGGACTATAAGGAGCTCTAACGAATACGGGCAGGAGGAAGGATGATCAGAGTATGGGTGGTGAATAGTCACTTCAGGAAGACTCATGCGTTATTGACTATACAGGAATAGTCAATAGAGGTCATAAGGCTTCGTTTACTCTCTCTGATTGTAAGTGGATACTCTACAGACGTCTGAAGGCTTCGCTTACCTACATCTTACGGTTTTCTTACAGTCACTGATTGTTTGGGCATTGTTAATACCTACCTAAAGGCGTTTCTTTCAGTCGCTGAGTAGAGGGATTGTCAACAACTCAGTCCGCACTCACTCAGACTCTGAAAGGACAATACAAATAAGCCCCTTAGTTTTACGGGCTCGGTTCAATGGATTCTGAAGGCCTGGCATGAGACACGCATGTGCGTGCTCAACATAAATATATATTTAAATATATATTTATGTAT
>SDVV010017317.1:0-14018 GCA_016164225.1 Gammarus roeselii | reverse complement strand
CCAGCATCCCCCCGGCCGCCAGCATCCCCCCGGCCGCCAGCATCCCTCCGGCCGCCAGCATCCCCCCTGCCCCCACCAACACCTCCCCGGCTATCAGCACCTCCACGGTCACTAGCACCGCTCCCAACACCACGACTCACCACCGAAGTCGCCCCAGCGCGACCGTCACCGCTTCGAAAATCACCAGCCAGTGCACAACTAGAGGAATTCCTGGAAACAACAACATGCCCACCCCAACCAGCATCGGGATTGGCCCCCCGTCCCGCAGCAGCCGCCAAGAATTCACTTCTCTTCTCTACGTCACCCTCTGATGCCTTTAGAGCATGCCTCCAAGACAGCAACTCTCTTCTTTGCCTGTAGATTAGGTCTTTCTGAATGTAATGACTCCTAAAACCATCCAAGCTCTTCAGCCTAGGGGCCTGTGAGAGCAGGTTGTGCCTGGAATCATCATTGGTCACCTTTGCTTTGAACAGACCTTTAGTGCCAATCTTGACCAAGTCAGTCAGAACAACATTGACACCCAAGACATGGCACACATCATGAAACTTTGCTTCTACCAGCTCAATGGTCTCACCCAAAACCTCTCGGCATAACTGAGCACTTCCTTTTCTCCCTCTCATTCAGCTCCCTCACTTCCACAAGGACATCCGCCCTGAACAGCCCAACTCCAGAGGAACCATCAGTGGCACAGCCTCCCAGACGACCAGTCAGTTTACTTTCCTGAGCAGACTCACAACTGCCCCCACTCCTAACACCTGCCATCACACCTCTAACCTGCCCCACCAATGCTCCCACTGCCACCAGCAATTGAGAAAATGACTCCTGAAGATGGTTGACAGTCTCCGAATTATCTCCGCAGCCTCGACAGTGACAACAGATATAACTTACAGCACCCGACGAATCTAATAGAACAGCATCAATCAATCTCCCCTCAATACCCAAATACATGGTCTCTGAGTGGAAACTTCTTTGACAAACACCTCAAAAAACAGGCTGACCACTTAGCCTGGTATGGTAAAAGCCTCTCGCCAAACCAGCCCCCGCTACAGCATCCCAGCTGCCCACAAGACCATAAGCACGCCCAGCACTCCGCCCCCCACAAACCCGCTCACTCACGTCAGCAGAGCCACCAGGCACCGCAGCAGACAGCAAAGGCAAGGACAGCAGATAAACAGCAGGCGCAGGCGGAAACAACGGCAAGCAGGGTCGCTCAGGAGCACCAGCGTCTACAGGGGTAGACTGCAGCAAAGAAGCCGCGCCACATCGAGGAGTGCCCCCCCCCCTCAGACTTGCCCTTTTCTGCACCTCCAAGGCCGAAATTTCTTCCCTTCTGAACTCCTCCAGTGCTTAAATCACTGACTCCACTGAGCTTGTGCTGGAAGCATCACCATCCCCACATGGCTCTGCCACCACCAAACCGCCACTGGAACCCACACTCCCGGCATCAGTCTCCTCAAGGCAACCTGAATCGAGCTCAACCCACTCCTCACGACTCTTCCCCCCATCCCACTTAGTGGACCTTAACTCTTCCATCACAGAGGCCAACCACCTTGACATTGTACATCTTTCCATCTTTTCTATCATGATACCTCAACAAGTCACCCTTCACAAAAACACTCCTCCCCCCAACCACCGCACATCCTGCTCCAAGCATTGCACTCCGCAAAGCAAGTAGCTTGCGATGTATAACTGATTTTCAAATTTTATTTATTTACCATAAAACTCCACACTAAAAGGTTTCCACACATTAAAATAGGTTTTAGCACAATAAAAGGAGCTTCACTCCACTTCACCTCCTCTTGTCAGTAAAATGTTTTTCCTCTTGTCAGTAAAAGGCCTCCCCTTGTCAGTAAAATGTTTCTTCCTCTTGTCAGTAAAGATGTTTCTTCCTCTTGTCAATATTTCTTCCTATCTACTAGCAGTAATAATTTGGCACGGGAGCGTTAACACACTGCTTGGAATCTCTTCAGAAAAGTTAGACCTGAAACCTTGATTGACTCTGATATGAACTAGCTACCAGTAGCTATTCAGCACAGCGCGTATACGAACGCTATACAATTTGCTACTTTTTTTCAAGAATATTATTGAAATTCATGACAAAAATCTTTCATCCACATCATCTATCTTGACTTTCAATAGGACTTTAATAAAGTCTCCCACAAGCTTTTAGTTTGTAAATTGCACAGCATTGGTATTTGAGGGAAGTGTAATTACTGGATAAAATGTTGGGTTTTGGAAAGATGCAGCTAGTTGTACTTGATGAAGCTTCCTCCCCTTGGTGGTAACATTATAAGTGGCATGCCTCAAGGATCCGTGTTAGGTCCAGTTCTCTTCATTATTTTAATAAATGATCTGGATAGAAAGGTGATTTTGAACATTAACAAGTTTGCGGATGACACTAAGAGAGGAGGTAAAGTGCAAACCAAACTTGAGCGTCAGGATGGGTTAGAAAAGGGGCAAATATTATTTAATGTAGACAAATTTAAAGTTGTGCACATAGGTCTTCATGACCTTAAGCACAAATATTGAATGTCCGTAAATAAACTCATCCTGTCAATGAAGGGAAAGTTTTAGGTGTCATCATTAGTAACAATTTGAAATGCAGTACATAATTTAACAATGCTGCCAAAAAAGCCCACAAAATGCTAGGTACAAAATCCCGTACTATCTCATACTAAAACTGAAGGTATTCTTAAGTTATTCAATGCATTTGTTAGACCGCATCTTGAGTATATATTTCGGTCAATTCTGGTTGCCATATCTTAGTAAAGACATTATTAGATTAGAGAAGGTTGAACAAAGAGTTAGCAAACTTGTCCCTTTGCAGTGCAATAAATTGTACGAAGACAGACTATGTGACTCAATCGTTATTCATTAAAGAAGCGATGAGTCAGAAGCAACATGATTGAGGTGTGAAAGATTATGAAGGGTATAGAAAACATTAACCGACGGAGCCTTTTCACTCTAGATGCAAGCAGACTGACAAGGAAATTGTTAGAAAGCGTGTCTCACACAACATCACATGCAACTCCTACACGAGTTGAGTTGCCGATGAATCAAAGAAATTTCCAGCAGTGGTTGTAAACAGCAAAATATTCTATACGATCAAGTCACAATTCAATATATTCTACATGAATTGCCATTAAATAGCTAAACTGTTCCCTTTCTTGATGTTTAAAATCAAAAATGGCACATGAAGTGCTCCTAGACATTCTACTTCAGAAAAATCCTATTGTTGTCTTCTTGTACTTGTAAACCTCCACACTGATGCCTTTCTTCCCTAAAATTGCTTCATCTATCCATTTGCCTTAACTTTGTATTCTCCTTGGCCTAACCCACTCGCCTCTACTTTCACCACCCTTTCCACTTATTTCCCCATCATCCATCCTCACCATGTGTCCAAACCACCTTAATGCATGTGAATCTGCTGTCTTTCAACTTGTTCAACATCCCCATTCTATTCCAATAACATGTCATTGTTGATCCTATCCCTTTTTGTCACTCTGACCATGGTTCTGAAACCTTTCACCTTGAAAACATTCAATAAATTTTCTTCTCTCCCTATGTGTCAGTCTTTTAGAGCCAAGTTTGGTAACTACCGCCTCTTGCAACCCTAGCCCTCCCTTTGCATCTATACACAATGTAGATGGCTAGTATTTGGTTATTTCAATTACCTCATGGCCAAATAGTGTTCTTTTATGAAAAATTATTTCATTTATGAAATTTACCTAGAGTCACACAGATAGTTACATTCAGCAATAGCTCAATGATGTAGCTACTTAGCTATTTTTAAACTATATGAACTTGATATAGTGATTTCATCTTATATTATGGTTTGACTATTAACCATTACCAGAGGGAGAGTGGCAACTAAAATTTAACTGTCAGGTTAAATTGTTTTGGGATTTTGGGAATGATGTATGCTGAGGACAGATTTTCTGACTGTGCAGGTGGGTGGTGGAGGTAGTAAAGAAGGTCATGGCAAGCTTTTACAGTACCACCCCTCCAGCAATACTCTACCCAAGCCACCTCCCAACTTGACGCAGTGGCAGCTGGATGCTGTACAGGTAAGGGGTAACCGGGAACTGTTTGCTGGCCTTTATTTTTGTTTGCATCAGTAGCCACAAGGTGAAGAGCAATTGAGGTCATGACCAATGGACCAATGTTGTGTAAGTACTTATTTTTATTGTTGACACTGCCATTCTATTCAGTAAACCCAGCTTTCTATAAGCTAAAACTTGGAATACACAATTCATAAGACTTAAACTTTGTATCCATCATGATGGGGTCTTTCATCTGTTAACCATGATTCGATGGGGTGGCCGCAATCCTGCTGTCTTCTCATGTTTGAACCTCTTAGGCTATTGCTATTATTTAACCCCTGGTTCTCCTGTGGCAGATTGGCGGCCAGCTTGCAACCCAATAGTTAGGATACCCATCAACATGTATATGATGGGAATGCTGCGACTACCGCAGGCACCTATGTTAGCTCTGGTTGTCCTTGTTAGATAGCACCGCCAAAATTTTTTGGCCTCGATAGGTCAAAAGTTGAAATGTGCGTAAAGAAAGGTATGGCTGCCTAACTTTCTTTGAAGTAGGCTTAAAAGGACCGCCCTATAGAGGCCTACAACCCATTGGATCTGCATACATGCAAAACATGTGCTGCAATTTTGAGACTCCATTTTCTGACTTTTTCAAGAAAGTTCAAAATGCTTTTTTCAATTTGAAAGAATTGTATCAAATTCTCAGAACTGGAATGTGGCCCAGCCAGTAGACCATAACAAGTCACATGAGCTTTGTCTAGACCATTTATAGCCATTTCTCATTGAAATAACCTCAAAATGGACAAAATAAAAATGCACTTTTTGGACCAAAAAAAAAACTTGAGAGCAAAACTTTGAAGAGTTGGCTACAGCTAGAAGGCTGGCATTTGGACACACGATGGCCCTATGCCACAAAAATGCGTAAAAAAATATAAAGGGAAAATTTTCATTGTTCCACTAAAAAAATTATTGAAGGATTTTTTTGCAATATTATGAGCTCAAACTTGGCAATGTGAACTGGAACTAGTTTGTTTAGTTAGTTCTAAAAGCACATGCTCTAACTCCCAAAAATGGATGAGATATGACTAGAAAACTTTTGGCTCATGGTTCTCTCTGGAGCCTCATAACAGAAAAAAAATCACCTAAACTCAGGCAAGACTTTTCTCTCCACTTTATATTTTTTTACATGGTATAAGACCACATTATGAACCAACTGGCAAAATTTCAAGCCTCAATTCTAACTGGAAGTGTGTAATGATTTTTTTAAACAAAAAAATAGGCTGTCTGTTCAAGGCTCTCCTGTCTAAACCAAACATCTTACAGAAAATATTTATAGACAAAACAAGTTTACTTTTCACTCTTCTTACCTAATCAAGTGTATTTGAAAGTATTAGAGCACTTAAAGTGTACCAAATAGGGTACTATTTTATACAAAATATTCACTCAGTTTTGACCATTTCTAGCTAAAAATGACTGAGTCCACAATTTTTTTTCACAAACTACTGTGCTCACTGAAACTCAACTAATGCAAAAAAGCAAAAACTACAACACCTACATCAGTCCCCAGGCTAGACAGAAATATTTTCTATACAAAACATTTAGAAAATATCCATATCTTTTTCAGATAAGGGGGGTCAATCTGAGGACCAGAATGGTATTTTTTCAGCTCAAATAAAAATGATCACACATCACAACTAAATCATTAACCAAAACTTTGTCAATGGACCAATTTCAAATGTGATTACTTCACCAAGTGGGCAATTTTAGTAAGTACACTTTCCATAAATAAATCTTGAGTTCTGTGGAAATAAATTTTTTTTAAGGGGGTAATTTTGAAATCAATCACACCTTCAAATTCACTTCTGGGTGAAAGTTTGGCAGAGCCCACATGATTTTTTTTTTCAATTCAAAAATCAACCATAATTCAACCAATGCACAGAATTGAATACAAACTAGCTAGATCAGTTCACCAGAAACAGGACTATGTTGTCAAGCTATAAAAACTTGGAATTGATCAATATTTTTTTAGATAAAGGGAGGCAGTCTGGGGGCCAGAATGGTCCTTCAGACTCAGTATGTGTCTGGACTTCCGCCACATCAACCAATTCTGGCAACTCTCTTGCAACTTTTCGCAGAAATTGTAACAGCAACATGGAATTGTTTCGGGGTTACCAAGATAGCCGTCCATGTTACACGAGACCAGTTCACAAAGTCTTGCAGCCAGGCGGCCTCCATGGAATTTGACAAGTTGCCACATCAGCCCCGCACTTATTTGGTCACTATGAATTATTGGCGACCAATAGTGACCATTTTTATTTATTTTTATCCATTTTTTTTCCGTGTCCTCTTCCAGGGTAGACTAGAACAAAATCCTTAATTTTTTCAGTTTTCTTTCCCCAGGGTGAACTTGAAAAAAATATAAAGTTGACAAATTACAAAATTGCTGGGACAGATTTTAGATTAATTTAGATGACTATTGGGGACAATTTCTTCTTAATTTTTACCCTGTTTTCTTTATTTTTACCCTGTCTAGAGCAATAGACTAATCACAATATTGCCGCTATATACTTCCGATCCAAATGGATGACTTTTGGTGATCAGTTTTTTCTTATTTGTTCCCGTTTTTTTTTTCCAGGGTAGAATTAAAAGAAAAGTAAATAAGAAGAAAAATCATCAAATTGCCACCATAGACATTCAATCCGCATGGTTGTCTACTGTTGATATTTTTGAGAAAAAAAATCCCGTTTTCTTTTCCAGGGCAGACTTGAATAAAAAATAACATAGACAAATCCTAAAATCAACACCACCAACTTGCAATCAATATTAATGACTACTGGTGACATTTTTCAAAGATTTTTCCCAGGTTTTCATTTCCAGGGCAGACCTAAAAAAATGGGAGAAACTGGCAAATCACCAAATGAACTTTGAAGACTTGTAATCGATCTGGATGACTATTCGTGACAATTTTTTTCCTGTCTTCTTTCCATTTTTTTTTTAGGGCAGCCCTTGAGAAAAATTAAAAAATGTACAAATCACTGTAAATTTTTGGCCCTCACAGTTGAGAATAGATGACTACACAAATGGTGAAGTGAACCAATCCTGGAAATTAGTTCTCCGTTGAATGCAAATAATATCTCAAATTCGAAACCTGCCTGGGACAGACTTGCACCTCATTGCACCCCTCGGGGGTGCAGTATGGGGCAAGGCTGTACCAGGCAGTGAGAATTTGCTCCACTCACCTTGCGCTGTGTGTGTTTCTTACCTTCAATATCGAAGACCCTTGATCACCAACGATTGTGATGTTATTATGAATTCCTAAGCCTCCCAATACGAACTAGTACATTGATTGTACCATAGAATTTATTTGGTTGGTATGTTAGACAGGTGTGATATGTGCAACTGTGTGCAACACACCACATCTATAGAGACCAGATGATGGATATTGCGAAGTGCTTTGCGGCCACATATCTTCAAATGTGTCTACGGACAAAGTGACGGGGTGTGTGGCACACCGATGCATAAGATAATGTCAAGTTGGCTTAATACTCCTCGTGTATTTTGCTCAATATGCATGACTACTGGTATTGAAATATTGTCATTTATATACTATTTTTCCTTTTTGTAATTAAAAAAAAAGAATCCCCAACATCGCCATGTAGGTTTTTGTGGATGATATTTGATACACTTCAAATATCTAACATCTTCGAAATCTCAGAAACAGCACCGTAGACAAATGTTCATTAGGGATGGCCACTGGTGACATAATTTTCATGGATCTTCTGAATGATGCAAATTCTGAGAAAATAACAAGTCAGCACCATAGGTTTCTTTAGGGTAAAATGAAGACAATACTGGTAAAAAAAATCCTAAATTTCTTGAATCATTCAATAATCTATCAATTGCAGAATTTTGATGTTTTGATTATTTCAACATGTTCCTATTGTCTGTTCAGGTATAATAATTATTTTTTCTTCTATAAACAAGAATCATCCAAATGTTACTACTACTACTAACTACTACAACTACTAGAATTTCTACTACTAAACTTCTATCAATAAAACTAATTTCTAGTACTACAAGTACGGCTAATTAAGTACTACTACTACTACTTCTACTAGAATAAAGTATGACATTCTACCCCACTGATTGGGCCTGACTGGTTTGTATGTTCAGTTGGCCACTAAATTGCTCAAAGGAGAACTGGCCCACACCAGTGGGGTGACTGGGAGCAGAAGATTTTTTTCACATTGGATTCTCACACTTGTGGTCTCAAGACCACTCAATACACCAGCAAAGCCAGAGTGCAGAGCAGGATAAGATGCTCTAAGCTCCAGTATTTTTGCAAGCAATTTTAATATCTTGAAAGTGGGACATGGTAATGTCAACTTGCTATCAAATAAAGTAGATTTTATTTCGGACTTGCTAATCTGCAGGTTTTAGCTGGCAGTGAGATGTGGTTGCTGCCTGATGTTGCGTTTCCCTTCATAGACTTTGCTAACTATAGTTCTGTTTGGGCAGACTCAGATGGCATAACTCGTAAGCATGGTTCTCTGTTGTACCTGCATAAGGACGTTGTGTTTTCATTGTTTGAGGTGCACATTCCAAATTTGTAGCAGTGCACCAAATTGATTATGATCTGTGGATTGTAGCTGTTTATCAGCCTCCTTCTTATGCAATCTTGGAAAACACATCCTTGTTGAACTTTTTATTAAACTTTTGCCTTGGCAAGGAGGTGATCATCACAGGTGATTTTAATTTACCAACAATTGACTGGTCCTTGGACATTATTGCTGGCTACATTTGGCCCATTGACTCCAATTTTTTGCGCTGTTGTGGATTGTAGCTGTTTATCAGCCTCCTTCTTATGCAATCTTGGAAAACACATCCTTGTTGAACTTTTTATTAAACTTTTGCCTTGGCAAGGAGGTGATCATCACAGGTGATTTTAATTTACCAACAATTGACTGGTCCTTGGACATTATTGCTGGCTACATTTGGCCCATTGACTCCAATTTTTTGCGCTGTTGTGGATTGTAGCTGTTTATCAGCCTCCTTCTTATGCAATCTTGGAAAACACATCCTTGTTGAACTTTTTATTAAACTTTTGCCTTGGCAAGGAGGTGATCATCACAGGTGATTTTAATTTACCAACAATTGACTGGTCCTTGGACATTATTGCTGGCTACATTTGGCCCATTGACTCCAATTTTTAGAGTGTTTTTCATCACTTGGGCTTTTGCAGTGGGTAAAGGAGCCCAGATTTTTACTACCTGATAATATTCTAAATCTTGTTTTCACATCTGAGGAGGATTATGTTGGTGAGTTGTCTGTGCTGCCGCCGCTGCCTTGCTGCCAGCATTCTCCTGTTGTCTTTGAGTATATCTCAAGTGGGGAGCGGCCGGAGCACATGGTCATGGAGGAGAAACACCTTTGGCATAAGGGCAAATATGCCAAGATTTCAGAAGCTCTGTCTCAGATTGACTGGGGGCTAGAATTTTGCTATTCTTCAGTGTGTGAAGATTTTTCATTTTTGCAGTCAGTTTTGTTGTCCCTGATTGATGAGTTTATACTCCTCTTGCCTGTCCGTTCTGGTCCGCCATGGGCTGTTAGGGTGGCTCCTGCTCTTGCCCAAAAATGGTCAAAGACATGGCATGAATACAAGCAGGTTAGGAGGGCATAGGGTGGCAACTCAGCCATTGCTCATGAGAAGTTATAACATTCTGAGAGCTGGATAGGAGCTACAGAAATTTTTCCATTGATTCCCAAAAGAAATACAAATCAAATTTTATAAACAGACTTGATAACCCGAAATTGTTCCATGCTTATATCAGGAAAAAAATCGATTGTCCAGCTATTGGTCCTCTCCACCTGCCAAGTGGTGAGATAGTGCAGGATCCTGGTGGGATGTGTGAAGTCAGTGTCAGTGCAGCTCCTTCTCACCCAGCTCCTTTTCTCTAGGGAGGGGGTCAAGCATATTCTCTTGGCTCTGGATCCCAGTTCCAGTATGGGACCAGATGGTCTTCACCCACATCTGCTAGGGAGCTGTGCTAATGAGCTCTCTTTACCTCCATGTTTAACATTTCAGTAATCAATGACAGGAACAGTCCTTGAGGTGTGGAGTAAATAGATAGTTGTGTCAATATTCAAGGCTAAGTCCCACACTGATCCCCTGAATTACAGGCCTGTAAGGTGGGGGTCGGTTTGCTGCAAATCAATGGAGAGAATGGTTGTATCTTGCTTGACTGAGTATCTTGAAATCTACAATATTTTATCGTCCCATCAGTGGTTTTTGGAGTAATCCCAGCTCTGAGAACTACTTACTGTTGACCTATGATGATGTTTGGAGTTGGTTTGATGAGGGATATATTGTCATGATGCTTGATTTTTAAAAAGCACTTGATGGTGGTCAGTCATGGTCTGCTTTTGTCTAAGCTGAAGTCTTTGAGTGTTTGTGGTTCCTTGCTGGCCTGGATCTTTGCATTTCTTTCTAGCAGAGTAATGAGAGTTAGTGAGAGTGGCAGATTGAGCAGACCAGTTGATGTGATTAGTGGTGTTTCTCAAGGCTCTGTCCTTGGACCACTGCTGTTCTTGATTTATATTAATCACTTGTCTAATGGTCTTGAATGCAAATTCAGGGGATTTGCAGATGATTACAAGTTTTACGTGGGATACACAATGAAGAACACTGATCATGTTGTTCAGGGTGTCCAGTCACTCCAAAGTTGGTTGGATTCAGTTGACTCTGTTGCAAGGTCCTTGTGCCTTGGATTGAATCCAGATAAGTGTGTTGTGCGGTGCTTTTATAGAGGTCCCATTGATTTTGATGCCCTGGTTCCCAGTAACCTGTACTTCCTGCAAGGTAGAGCATTCAAGTTTGTCAGTGCACATAGAGACTTGGGTGTCAGTGTGGATGCAAGTCTCAGATTCCAGCATCATATTCGTGTGGTGTCTGCAAAGACTGATGGCAAAACTGTTTATTGAGATCAACTGTCTGCTGGTCCCTGGAGTTTATGCTGGCATATGTTGCACATAATTGTCTAATCATTGAGTATGCATCCTGCGTTTGGAACACGGGATATTGTGGGGACTGCAGGCTGCTTGAATCGATTCAGAGTAGATGGACCAGAAATATTGATGGTCTTTTGGATGTGGACTGTAGTTGTTTGAGAAGACTGGATTTATTTTTTGTTAAGGGTCGTCTTTTGAGGTCAGACCTAATAAAATACTGCAAAATTCTGCATGGTTAATTGGAGGATTTGCTAAATATGTTTTCACTGGCTCCGAGAGTTGGCACTAGGGATTACTTGCTGAAGTTGGTGGTTCCTCCTTGCTCTCCTGATGCCCGCAGTAGATCCTTCAGTGTGAGATGTATTGGTCTATGGAATAGCTTGCCTGCTGATGTTGTGCACATGACAGAAATCACTCTCTATAAGCATGCTCTTGCTGAGCTGATGTATGATGAATTTTTAGATTTTGACTAAGCAGATTCAGTTTTATTTGTATGTGGTAATGAATGTGTAAATAAAATTATATTTTTTTAATTTTGTGTTGTGATTAACCAGATTGCAGTATGATCAGTTGCCTGAAGCACAGATTTTCAGATTTTTCCATATCATTGCTCTGCCTTCCTTTTGCAGTTCTGGAGTACTGTGGCATTTGCGCCTCCTGTCTTGCCCTGCACTGGGGTTTTACCTGGGGTGCTGGGCAGTCTTGAGGCCTTAAGGTGAGAAACCAAAGTGAGAATGTACAAATGCCACAGCACACCATAATTGTGAAAGCACAGCAAAATAAAGAAGCTTAGAAATTTGCACATTTGTACTGCTTGCAACTGACCATACAGCAATTCAGTAAGTCACCATATATATAAAAAATGTAAAAAAAAATTACTTGCATACATTCATGACTCCATACATTATTAAAATTGATCTGGCTTGCCAAAATCTAAGAATTCATCATACACGAGATCAACATGGGCTGGCCTATAGTGACTGAAATGTCATCAGTCCTATCTCAGCAGGCAAGCCATCACATACCAATACATCTCACACTGAAGGACTTGCTGCAAACACCAGAAGAGCAAGGAGAAAACACCAACGTCAGCAAATGATCCCTAGTACCAACTCGGGCAGTTAATGAGAACATATTTAGCAAATCTCTTGATTTACCATGCAACATTTTTCAGTATTTTATCAATCTGCCTTCAGAAGCTGACCCTTGATGGAAAACAAATCCAAGCTCCTCAAACAACTACCATAGCCCATATGAGAATGTCCATTAAAATTTATGGTCCATAATCTGATTAGATTCAAGCAGTCTGCAGTCCCTACAATATCTGATGTTCAAAATGCATGATGCTTACTCAATAAGATGATGAATACGTACAACTTACACAATTAGTATGAACTCCAGAGACTAACAAACAGTTGATCTTGGCAAACCGGTTCCCAGCCTGCATTTTTTTTACTTCTTAACAAAATCATGGCACTGCCTAAAAGTATGTTAACAATGCAACTCCCCTGGCAGGTATACCATTCAATGGCCACTGTAGTAACATACTTATATTTCTATATAAGCAGTGCCAAGATTTTGTTGAGAAACAGTTGATAAATGTGGACTGCATTGGCAACCCAACAGCCTTTGCAGCCACCATGTGAAAATTATGGTTTAATCTGGGACTTGCATCCACACTGACATCCAAATTGTTAGGTGCAGTGTCAAATTTCAATACTCTATCCTCCAAGAATAATTGGTTAACTGGAATCAGACCATCAAAATCAATGCAACCTTGATAAAGTGATGTGTTGCAAACACTGGCCTGGATTCAATCCAAGATTCAAGGACCTTGCAACACAGTGGACACTCTTACCCACTTTGGAGTTACTGAACACCTTCAATAGGAAGCTCAGTCGCCTCACCACACCCTGAAAAGCAGTCATCACCTCAGCCACACACGCCCAGACCTCTCAAGATAACATTCTGCTTGCGCTTCATCTGTTTCAGAACCTCACGCAGCTCTTTCCTGACAACTTCATTAAGTTGGGCAGGCCTGGCAAAATATTCATGTCAAGCCTGCTCAGGAGCATGAGGTGTACAATCATGGCTCTAGGTAGCGTGTGTCATGTTCATCAGACTTCAAACTTGGGCACTGAAGTCCCAATTATCACACCTAGGTGAGTGAAGCCATCCTACACAATCTGCGGTTGAATAAAAAGAGCTACCATTTTCATGGCAGACGAAAGATTTTAGTCAAGTGGCATCCCATAATGTACCAAATTCCTTCTAATTGTCAGCACCAGTCATCAGCCTTATCTTCCACATAACTGCCACCCTGAGCACCAACAGCAACTTGGGCATTCTGGAATTGATGCTGTCATCTAGCATTACACCTGGTGAGTAAGGCAACATGGCCTTTTCTTGGTCACTCCTGTCATTCTTCTGCAGGCAACTTGAGTTCTTGGACAGCTATTCATCCAGGTTCCCGTTCCGCCCACCATAACTCACCTTGGTGGCCTCGAGACTGCTCAACAAGCCAGCACAGCCAGAGTGCAGAGCAAGACAGGAGGCACAAATGCCAGAGTACGGCAGAACTGCAAAAGCACGGCAAAACAATGGCGCTGAAAGATCCGGAAATTTGTGCTTCAGGCAACTTATCACACAGCTATCTTGTTAGTCACAACATAACAAAAAAAACATACATATGTATCTACACATGCACACATGTATACATGTGTTGTGAGTTTCTCGCTATTAACCTCCTAATGAATAATTTGGGTAACTAAGTCAGAAATAAAACACTCACAATTGCTACGGTTTTTTAATCAACGAGTCAGTGAAATCCTAACATACTCTACGATAAAGGGATCAAAGGTCCTACACCAATACTCAACTTTAGGTCCTTCTGCGGTGGCCGCCCGTGTTGGTCTGGTTGTGCCCTGTGCCCAATGACTTAAAATCTTATAGAAGGGGAGGCGCCTC
>SDVV010017316.1:0-14019 GCA_016164225.1 Gammarus roeselii | reverse complement strand
TACAATACCTTAAGATATAACAGACCAGGCTCACCTGGGCCATTGACTAAAATCGGGCACCTCGGGCCTGCCTCTTTGGCACCCTACTGGCTTTTCTACATTTGGGCACCTCTCGGGCGTGTCGCGGCACCACTACAGGCTTTACGCTCTAAACATAGCTACCCCTGACCCTCGGTGTCCTTTGGGTTCAATTTCGGGTTGTTGACAGGCGCAGAGCAGTGCTGGAATACAGGTCTCCACTTCCAGGCCACATCACACACCTGGGCGGCACCCGCCCCGGAACCTTGGATAGCGGTAGACTAACCTTGGGGCTCTCTCCCTCTTTTCACTGACTTGAGACGGTTCCTGAACAGCAAGGCTGCCCAGAAGTGGGGTTACACGCTAATGATACTGAAAATGAACCTGCAAACAACGGGTCATAAGTTGGCCATTTGATATATACCTGAACATCCCCGGTCCTCCAGCGTGCCCCGCCCCCTCTCCAGTACAGGCAAGCAAACACACAAGGGAGACACGCTCACACTTCGGTCTGCGAGCCTACAAATTACGGATGGAGATCATCTCAGGGAAGTAACCTTATTATGTCGACGGAACATTGCACAGTAATGTAGATCATGAATACAGTTTTGACAGAAAACTACTTCTAGTATTTATCTAATAAATGTACTTGTATTAATTTAAAAAGGAAGCACGTGCTCTCTTACCTGTCCCATCCAATGTCAAATTTAGTCATTTACAACATCTTTTTCGTGATCGGACATAAGTATGACAGATGCTTTTTTTAACATTTTCCCAGGTTACCCTACTGCTCATTACCCTATTGCTCATTAACCTATTGCTCATTAACCTATTGCTCATTAACCTATTGCTCATCATATTATTAGTTATACGCTTTTATGGATGACTCTCATAAACCACTATGCACAATTGCTGTCATCATTTTACCGTACCATCTTTTCCGTATGTGTCACTATCAAGCAAAATGATTTTTTGTTCTGACGAACAGTGATCACAATATTCAACAAAGATTCACTACATTGGCAAACACTTCTGTGATTTTTTTATCTCCTAATTTTCGAGCTATGTATACCGACCACCATGCAGAAAAACTTTCATTCGATCTCCGACTCAAAAATTTTGATGGCAACATAAACTGGAACAGGCTCCCGATCACGTCAAGTCGGCCAAACATTTGGAGTATTCCAAACCACGACATGTTTCCGCTGCTGTAACTTCAACTTTTCACCGAGTGTGAGCATGTGTGAGGGCTCTTTCTCTCCCACACTCTCTCCTGCCTCGGCATCTACAAGCATCCTTCAAAGATTCTCTCAAGTGGCGACGCGCTCGACAAGTAATTCAAGTAAACCCATCGCTGTCGATACAAGTTGAATACAAAACGAGCTGAGTGTGGCGGCCAAGCAAACCCTGGCCAGACTTGATCCTTTGGTCCCTGAGTCTCTTCTCGACCCATCGAAGCGTCTGCTGTGTTGATCTTGGACCAAAGCGACGGCCCTGAATGTTTGCTCCTGCGTTCAAAATACGGCGGTGTGGCGTCTTCCAAGAAGAATAGGAATATTTGGCTCCACCAGGGCTAGGGAGGGGCCAGCATTGAGAAAAAAAATTAGGGTGCAACGGGAGGCATGCTGGCTGCTAGTGTCTACACTGGTCACAAAAGAGGCCACACTGGCAACAAAAGAGGCTACGAAAAGAGGTCGTGAATGAGACAGTGAAAGAGGCACACTGGCCACCTTAGAGTCTGGCCACAAAAGAAGCACACTGACTAAAAAAGAAGCACACTGGCCACAAAAGAGTCCACACTTGCCACAAAAGAAACCACACTGGTCACAAAAGAGGCTACACTGGCCACAGAAGCGGCCACACTGGTCACGAAAGAGGCCACACTGGCCACAAAAGAGGCCACACTGGTCATAATAGAGGCCACACTGGTCACAAAAGAGGCCACACTGGTCACGAAAGAGGCCACACTGGTCACAATAGAGGCCACACTGGTCACAATAGAGGCCACACTGGTCACAAAAGAGGCTACATTTCTCACGAAAGGATTACGATGGTCACAAAAGAGGCCATATTAGTTCAAAAAGAGATCAAGCTGGCAACAGCGAAACCACCTTGATCACAAAAAGACCACACTGATAACAAAAGAGGTCACGCTGGTAACGAAAGAGACTGCACTGGCCACAGGAGAGGCCACACTATCCACAGGAGAGGCCACATCAGAAGTCACGAGGAGACCGTGAGAGAGGCAACGATGGTCACAAAAGAAGCTACAGCGGTCACAAAAGAGACCACAGTGGCCACATAAGAGGCTACACTGGTTACAAAAGAGGCCACGGTGGTCCTAAAAGAAGCCACATTGGTCACAAAAGAGGCAGCACCAGCCTCCAAAGAGGCCACACTGGCCACAAAAGAAGACACCATGGTCTGAAAAAATGCCACAAATTAGGCCACAAATAGAGTATATAGCGGCGAGACGGCCTACTGAAGGAATTAGATTGGCCATAATTATAGCGGCGAGACGGCCTACTGAAGGAATAAGATAGGCCATAATTATAGCGGCGAAACGGCCTACTGAAGGAATAAGATAGGCCATAATTATAGCGGCGAGACGGCCTACTGAAGGAATGAGATAGGTCATAATTATAGCACCAAGACGGCCTACTGGAGGAATAAAATAGGCCATAATTAGCGGAGCAAGACGGCCTACTGGAGGAATAAGATAGACCAAAATTAGGGGGTATGAAACGCGGATGTCAAGGAATTAGATAGGCAAAAATTAAAGCTACATGACACGGATGTGAAGAAATAAGATATAGGATGACTAGATCTTTGAACCTATTATCGAATGTAATTGTTATGAAGTATGCTATTTGTTAATGTGTCTGACTTAGGCGCTGTATTTCTCGGACATTGTAGTTATATGTTAAGACAAATTGATCAAGTTTTTAGTTACTGATAGTACATAGAGATACCAAGAACGCAAGTTTTGAGAAACCACCCGGGAAGTTGAGAGTGGGTGGTCCGAATGATCTGTATCTGTCAAATGTCACACAAAGATTTTATCTCGAGACATATGGTCCTCTTGGAGAATAGTTTTCCATACGGGAAATTTCAGTTTCCTTACGGTATCTGGTTGCTTTCATTTACGATTGCTTACGTGTGGATTATATAGATGTACGTTATTAGGTCTTGTCAACGCTATATGTGATTGTTTTGAAATATTTCGCATGGTAAAAAGGCATGATATATATTACTATGTTTGTTATTGAATGACTCATTTGAATAGAAGGCATTGTTTATACATGATATTTTATACTGCATGATTGATATTATTGATTAAATCCACTCACTTTTTCCCATTTAATGTATATATTTTTCAGAGATTCGTCAGGATCCAATGTTAAGAAACGTTCTGGTCAATTGCTTATGGGGTCTGTAACCACATGGAGACAATTACTCAAGTGGGACTCAATTAGGCTATGACAATTAGCGATTTTATCTCTGGATGTGTGGTCGTTACGAGTTTTGAAAGAAAATATCTTCTTCGCATTTAATGTATATATTTTCATAGATTCGTCAGGATCCAATGTTAAGAAACAAACAGTAGCAGATACGTTCAGGTTTTTTCAGATGAATTTTTCTGTAGACAATGAGACAATTTTCTTTATACATATATATTAATAGATTAAAATACACAATTAGGTGAACAATTTTAGGGTTTTGGCACATCATTCAGGCATGTTCGAAAACATATTACAGGTGGACAATCAATCATGATCAATTATATATATTTATTTGATTTACATAGAATCATTTACATCGTTTTTATGGGTTTCGTTACAGTTCTTTCCAGTGCACATTTTTTCAAATGCCTATTTAGGTGGACAATGAGACAAGTTTATTATTATAATTTATATATTTTATATACATAAGAGCATTCATGGATTATTTACATTTTTTATGAGCATTTAGAGGATGAAACCTGTTGAGGTTCACGTACTTTCATAATTTCATGTGAAAGTGTACACGTAGTATTTCTGACTAAAGCTCTATTCATTTTTCCAATACTGTACCCATATGACCGCATTAGCTCGATCAATATACGTTAGTGTCATTTTGCGAGACAGCTAAGGTCGAGATCGCATCTATACAGGGTTTCTTAGCATATTATCGACCTCTCGTGTTTATCCTATTTCTGTAGATCTGTGATGTAGATACATTCGTTGATTGATGGTGCGTAAAAAACTTAAATATCTTCGTTTGTGTTTTTACGGTCTTATTTCACATGAGCATTTACGGAATGTATATAAGAATAGTATGGTTTAGAAAGTGGGAGGGCTTATGACGTCATGCATTCCCACACATGGAGTCGTATTTAAGGTGGATGCATTCTCCCTCCCGAGAACTGGATTATAATTTATATATTTTATTTAAATAAGAGCATACAAGGATTATTTTTATTATATGAACATCATAAGGTTGTAACTTGTTAATGTGGGCGTGATTTCGTCATTTATGTCTTAAGCACTGCCTATTTTTTTTGATACTATAGCTAATGCATTCTCAAGCGATCGACCTGTACTAATCACTATCATACGGACAGGAGGCAATGAGCAAGATGGTTATAGAAATTTAGGATATTTAGGTTTGCATCTTCCACACTATTTCAGGCATATTTGGTAGGTTGTTGCATCATTTTTTTTTAGCCAGAGTTACTTTAGCCCTTAGCGCTCCGTTGTACTTACCCCAGCAGTATCTTCTTCCATCGTTTTCTTTGTTATCAGACATAGAGAAATCTGTATAATAAATAACTGACTGTTTTAATCCTTCAATAATAGTTTCAAGATGTAAATTTATGCACGATAATCATCGGAATGTATGTTTAAGAGGTGTAAGTCCATGCTACATCTCTATGGATTTTTTTTTCGTTATTGATTCCTAGCAAATGTATACTTTACCGTTTAGAAGACGATTTACTGGATGGAGGGGTCCTAGAGAATTTACAGTTTGACTACCCTTCACCTGATGAGATATTTATCTACGATAGCTCAGCTAGCTGTGTACAACTTTAATTAGCTTAATATCTATCACATTTTCAATGTAAGGCAAGAGGCGTTTTAGTACATTTTCAATGCTAGTTCATTCGAGATGAATTTAGGATATTGCAAACAAAGATTTATTAGATACATTTTTTATTGATATTAGATTTTGACACATTTATAAATACATTTATATATACGAATCATACCTTTTTCACACCGAAAATTCGACGTGAGCATCTCCGACCTCCCTCTTTTGTGTATCTTGATCCTTGGTACCAGTACCACTCTGCGGCTTCTTTATCAATGATGTATATTTATTCCTCACCTGAAGCTGTCGACTCGTCATATCGGTGTAGGATTTATCATCTTTGTGTGTTTTTTTCTCTGATCTATTGGTGTTCTAGACTAACGCCCTTAGTACACGTTTGAGACAGGATTCTCTCTACTCACGTTTCATTACCAACATATTTGAAACAAAGTCAGATAAACATTTGATTTTATTATGCAATTTTACACTTCTTATACTTGACATCCTTTCACTACCCCATTTGATAATTCGGTTTCCTTCAACGTTTGTAGGTTTTTCTTCACACTTTTCAATATCAGTCACTGATATCCATTCCACTGAAAGTATCCCACGTTTTCCACTTATTTTCATTATTTTCAATTTCGGCTAAGGTTTGGGTATACTCCCCTTATTTCCTCCAATTTTTGTACGTTTCACGTCTGGTTGATACCGGCATCGCACTTTCTTTACTGCCAGCAACCTGTTGAGCGTCGTCTATATCATTCTTTTTGATACCCAAGTCCGGATTATTATGTTTTATCAACACGCCCGTAGCATCCTTAGAGCTTATATATGTTTCGCCCATTTTAAGAGTATGATATTCAAGATAATGCTGTCGTTTCAGATGTTGCCAAAACCTGAACGTCGATCTTGATTTGCTTAATTTTATCTCCGCATTGCAAATAACACATACCTCTGCATTTTCCTTTCTGGTAAAATACTTCCATATCGTACTGGGCGACATCCTTCTTCCCTGAAAGCGGACCGCTATCTGATTGAGTACAGATATGAGTCCAATTTTATACATACAGGATCGTTAGCGTCACTGCGTTGGCTCATGTATGGGGCAGCGTGTAGGCATTTACACACATTTTGTACAAAATGGGTTACCATTCACTGCCAGATGCATATTGCCTAATCTAACCAACTTAACCATGAATTATGTGTCATCGCTCGAGATTTTTCATGCATTTTATCACGGTTTGATACCACCATATACCGGCATATGCCGGCATATGCTGGTATAATGTAAGCGTATTCACGGTCGATGTCGGTATAATATCGTCATATACAAACATTTTGCAAAAGTGTTACCATACACTGCTGGATGCATTAATACCTACCCAACCTAACCTCACCCATAGAACAACATTCCTTGCTGTTGATACAAGATATTTTACGTGCATCAGCTTCATGGTATGTTATGTTGAAAGAAGTAATTATCCTATCCTAACCTAACCTAACTTATGTATGGTTTTCAATCAATGTTTTATACGATGCATAATACATATCTCTACATTGTGATCAATCCTTTGCAGATTGATGCACACATCCAATTCTGAACTTGTAAATCATCAAAAAACTAACCTAACCTAACTTATGTACGATATTCAGTCACTGTTTTATTCAATGCATAACAAGCATCTCCACTTAACTCTACATTTTCATCTATCCTTTGCAGTTTTGACTTCGCAATCAATCTTGACTCATATATGTTACCAGAGAGGTCTGATTTTTTCAATCTTAGATGGATTGAAAGTTACAAGTAATTCATATTTGTTTCCATCATCATACAAATGGGCGACTTCATCTCATACTAGGTCTAACACATTTTTCTTCAATATCTCCTGACACTTCATCCATTGACGACTTGCACAGTTGATCTGACTTTATTCTTTCCAATAATTTTTTCGAGCTCTTCACGATGACAGCGTTTCAAATGTCTCCACACGTTACTCGTCGATTTATGTTTATTCAATTTTATTTCTTTCTGGCATAGTTTACAGACCCCCATCACCCCATTTATTTCGAACAATCGAGGACTCAAGCTATAACCCATCCTTCCACAGCAGAATCCCAATATTGACTGAATATTTTCTCATCGGATTCTGATTCATGTCTCACCATTCTGTGACACATATACAGCATTTATCCCGAGATAGGTTTATGGGTAGCGTTGCAACCCTTGAAATATATTCTCCTACCGTCTTCAACAATTTCGATGTTACCTCCGTCCAACGCAATGTATGCAATTTCATCGCATTACCTTTGAGTTGCAGGATATTATAAACAATTGATTTAGGATTTACATACTTTTATTTGTATTATTTACAGATCTTGCTGACATCATCAATGACTTCTATCAGTTTTTTTTTCGATTTCAGCATGGCTCGTACAGCCACCCATACCCTGCATCCCGATGTTTAAGTTTCCTCTTAAAATCTATCATATAATCCACCATATCTTTGTTGCGAATACCGAAGGCTGTTCCGTGCCCTTGTGTCCACAAATGTAATTCTTCTTCTTCTTGAACTTTAATTACTCGAAGCTTCTCAAATTCAATTTCGTTCTGTTCGCTGAAGACTAGATAAAAAGTTTTGGTTACATGGATAGGATTGCAAGTGTTGCATACACTTCTCCCAAAGGTCGCCGCTTATCTCAAATGTTTACTAAGGGCGTTAGTCTAGAACACCAATAGATCAGAGAAAAAAACACACACCAAGATGATAAATCTTACACCGATATGACGAGTCAACAGCTTCAGGTGAGGAATAAATATACATCATTGATATAGAAGCCACAGAGTGACACTGGTACCAAGGATCAAGATAACACAAAAGAGGAAGGTCGAAGTCATTACTAATGTTTCGCCAAGATGCTCACGTTGAATTTTCGGTGTGAAAAAGGTATGATTCGTATAAATGATATCCTATGTATATATATGTATATATAAATGTGTCAAAATCTATTATCAATAAAAAATATATCTTATAAATCTTTGTTTGCAATATCCCAAATTTATTTCGAATGAACTAGCATTGAAAATGCACTAAAACGCCTCATGCCTTACATTGAAAATGTGATAGATATTAAGCTAATTGAAGTTGTACACAGCTACCTGAGCTATCGTAGATAAATATCTCATCAGGTGAAGGGTAGCCAAACCGTAAATGCTTCAAGACCCCTCCATCCAGTAAATCGTCTTCTAAACGTTAAAGTATACATTTGCTAGGGATCAATAACGAAAAAATTCCATAAAGATGTAGCATGGGCTTACACCTCTTAAACATACATTCCTATGGTTATCGTGCATAAATTTACATCTTGAAACTATTATTGAAGGATTAAAACAGTCAGCTATTTATTAAATAGATTTCTCTATGTCTGATAACAAAGAAAACGATGGAAGGAGATGCTGCTGGGGTAAGTACAACGGAGCGCTAGCGCTAAGGGTTAAAGTAACTCTGGCTTAATCATAACAGAATGTCGTATATACATATAAAAAAAACACAATGATGCAACAACCTACCAAATATTCCTGAAATAGTGTGGAAGATGCAAACCTAAATATCCTGAATTTCTTTAACAATCTTGTTCATAGCCTCCTGTCCGTATGACAGTGATTGGTACAGGTCGATCGCTTGAGAGTGCATTAGCTACAGTATGAATAAATAGGCAGTGCTTGAGGCATAAATGACGAAATCCCGTCCACATCAACAAGTTACAACCTGTAAATGTTCATAAAATGAAAATAATCCTTGTATGCTCTTATTTAGATAAAATATATAAATTATAATCCAGTTCTCGGGAAGGAGAATGCATCCATCTTAAATACGACTCCATGTGTGGGAATGCATGACGTCATAAGCCCTCCCACTTTCTAAACCATACTATTCTTATATACATTCCGTAAATGCTCATGTGAAATAAGACCGTAAAAACAAAAACGAAGATATTTAGGTTTTTTACGCACCATCAATCAACGAATGTATCAACACCACAGATCTACAGAAATAGGATAAATACGAGAGGTCGATAATTTGCTAAGGTACTCCGTATAGATGCGATCTCGACCTTAGTTGTCTCGCAAAATGGCACTAACCTATATTGATCGAGCTAATGCGGTCACATGGGTACAGTATTGGAAAAATAAATAGAGCTTTAGTCAGAAATACTACGTGTACACTTTCACATGAAATGATAAAAGTACGTGAACTTCAACAGGTTTTATCCTCTAAATGCTCATAAAAATGTAAATAATCCTTGTATGCTGCAATGTATATAAAATATATAAATTATACTAATATACTTGTCTCATTGTCCACCTAAATAGGCATCTGAAAAAAATGTGCATTGGAAAGAACTGTAACGAAACCCATGAAAACGATGTAAATAAATATATATAATTGGCCATGGTTGATTGTCCACCTGTAATATGTTTTCGAACATGCGTGAATGTTGTGCCAAACCCCTAAAATTGTTCACCGAATTGTGTATTTTAATCTATTAATATATATGTATAAAGAAACTTGTCTCATTTTCTACAGAACAATTCATCCGAAAAAACGTGAGCGTATCTGCAACTGTTTGTTTCTTAACATTGGATCCTGATGAATTCATGAAAATATATAGAATAAATGCGAAAAAGTAATTTTATTTCAAAAACTCGTAACGACCACACATCCTGAGATAAAAATCGCTATTTGTCATAGCTAAATTGAGACCCACTTGAGTAATTGTCTCTATGTGGCTACAGACCCCATAAGCAATTGACCAGAACGTTTCTTAACATCGTATCCTGACGAATCTCTGGAAAATATATACAGTAAATGGGAAAGAGCGAGTGGATTTAATCGATAATATCAATCATGCAGTATAAAATATCATGTATCAACAATGCCTTCTATTCAAATGAGTCATTCAATAACAAACATAGTAATATATATCATGCCCTTTTATCGTGCGAAATATTCCAAAACAATCATATATAGCGTTGACAAGACCTAATAACGTACATCTATATAATCCGTACGTAAGCAATCGTAAATGAAAGCAACCAGATCCCGTAAGGAAACTGAAATTTCCCGTATGAAAAACTATTCCCCAAGAGAACTATTTATCTTGAGATGAAATCTTTGTGTGACATTTGACAGATACAGATCATTCGGACCACCCACTTTCAACTTCCCGGGTGGTTTCTCAAAACTTGCGTTCATGGTATCTCTATGTACTATCAGTAACTAACTTGATCAATTTGTCTTAACATATAACTACAATGTCCGAGAAATACAGCGCCTGAGTCAGACACATTAACAAATAACATACTTCATAACGATTACATTCGATAATAGGTTCAAAGATCTAGTCATCCTATATCTTATTCCTTCTTATCCGTGTCATGTAGCTATAATTTTTGCCTATCTAATTCCTTCGCATCCGCGTTTCGTACCTACTAATTTTGGCCTATCTTATTCCTTCAGTAGGCCGTCTTGCTCCGCTAATTATGGCCTATTTTATTCCTCCAGTAGGTCATCTTGGTGCTATAATTATGGCCTATCTTATTCCTCCAGTAGGCTGTCTCGCAACTATAATAATAGCCTATCTAATTCCTTCAGTAGGCCGTCTCGCCGCTTATACTCTACTGCCACACCGGCCAAAACAGAGGTCACACTGAGGTCATAAAAGGCCACACTGTCAACAAAAGTTTTCTGGGCTAGATTCCAAATATATCTTACGTAAAGATGAACTCGTGCTTTCCTGCAATGTATAAAGAGGTAAATACGTGAACAATTTATCATAAAACTGAAATTATAACCACACAAATTAAATACACTCATGGGTAGTGTCTAATTTATCCGTTCTTCGACAAGTATTTATCGATGCTCTTAAATCAGCCAGGTACGGGTTTGGGCATCATAATATTTGATGTATTCTTGCTGACTAATATGGATCGGTGTCTAAAAAATATTCATTCACTCTGAACGAAGTAAGATGAGCCAATTTCTGTCCAATACTAGTATGTGATGAGGTATTGTGTACTCCAGATCGCCTGATCATGAAGCGTTTCACTGTATTCATTAAATTATTAATTAGAAATACTCATAAGTAATTTCCTTACCCAGATATATAAAATACAGAAAATGTAAACACCAACTCTAACATATGTTCAATAAGCCTCCAGTTTAGACAAGGGATGAAGAAAAAAAATGAAAAAAACTGTGCCGCTGATCAGAAAAGCAAGAAGCCTTATCGAGGTCCTCTGACGGGAGGTAGTCGAAACAAGAGCATTCAATTGCTGTCTTAGACCGTTTCTCAATGAACGGTGCACTCAAGAAAGATTAAAATTTATGGCTCAAATAACTGCCACAGAACAGACAAGGAATTCGTGTTGCTACATTCGTCTTGGCTTTGTCCCGAGGGGTTGTTCCGAGGAAAGATTCCGCCTGTACAAGACATTATTTGCCGGTAGGGCTCTGGAAAGACAGCGGCTTGTCGCTATGGATTAGCTGCAATAGCAGTCGTATAATTAGGTCGGGGAAGCTTTATACCGTCTCCACACGACGTTTAAAGTCCCGAAAGCCTAAAGCCTTTTGAACGATGAGCCATGCCTCCTCGGGATTTCAGTCAATGATCACGCACTCCTATGTTTGTTCACTGGCTGAAATCCCGAGAAGGTATGACTCATCGTTCAAAAGGCTCAAGGTTTCGGGACTCTGAACATGGGGTGCGGGGGGCACTAGGCAGATGTTACATTTATCAGTCCAGGACGCACCACGCTAGGGAATGATCCACACTTCTCGCTGCGAGCCTCCCGAACACGGATGGAGATCATTTCAGGGTAGTAACCTTATTATGTCGACGGAACATTACACAGAGTTTCGACAGAAAACTACCTATACTATTTATCTAATAAATGTACTTGTATTTATTTTAAAAGGATTCGAATTCGAAAAGAAGCATGACGGATGCTTTTTTAACATTTTCCCAGAGTAACCTATTGCTCATTAACCAATTGCTCATTAAACTATTGCTCATTAACATATTGCTCATTAACCTATTGCCCATGAACCTATTGCTCATTAACCAATTGCTCATTAACCTATTGCTCATTAACCTATTGCTCATTAACCTATTGCTCATCACATTATTAGTTATAGACTTTTACCGATGCCTCTCATAAGTCACTAAACACAATTGCTGTCATTTTACCGTACCATCTTTTCGCATGTGTCACTATCAAGCAAAATGAGTTGGTGTTCCAACGAAGAGTGATCACAATATTCAACTAAGATTCACTTCATTGGCAAACACTTCTTTCGAGCTATGTATACCGACCACCGTGCAGAGAAACTTCCATTCGGTCTCCGACTCGAAAATCTTGAAGGCAACAGAAACTGGAACAGACTTCGATCACGTCAAGTCGGCCAAACATTTTGAGTATTCCAAACCCCGACATGTTCCCGCTGCTGTAACTTCAACTTTTCACCGAGTGTGAGCATGTGTGAGGGCTCTTTCTCTCCCACACTCTCTCCTGCCGCGGCATCTACAAGCATCCTTCAAAGATTCTCTCAAGCGGCGACTCGCTCGACAAGTAATTCAAGTAAGCCCATCGCTGTCGATACAAGTTGAATACAAAACGAGTTGAGTGTGGCGGCCAAGCAAACCCTGGCCAGACTTGTACCTTTCGTCCCTCTGTCTGCTCTCGACCCATCGAGGCGTCTGCTGTGTTGATCTTGGACCAAAGCGACGGGCCTGAATGTTTGCTCCTGCGTTCAAAATACGGCGGTGTGGCGTCTTCCAAGAAGAATAGGAATATTTGGCTTCACCAGAGAGGGACCAGCATTGAGGGAAAATAGGCTGCGAAGGGAGTCGTGTTGCCTGCTAAAATATCCACACAGGTTATGAAAGAGACCACACCAGCAACAAAAGAGGCGACAATTGCATCAATAGAGGCCCCAGAAAGATGTCATGAGGCTGCAAAGGAGGTCACAAACGAGCCCACGTTAGCCGTAGGCAAGGCCACACTGGCTACAAATTAGGCTACTCTGGCTACAAAAATGACCACGACACAGGTCACACTTGCTACGACAGAGGTCACACTGCTACAAATTAGGCTACTCGGGCTACAAAAATGACCACGACAGAGGTCACACTTGCCACGACAGAGGCTACACTGACCACAAAAGAGGCCACCATTGCCACAGCAAAGACCGTGCTGGCCTGAAAAGATGTTATGCTAGATTTCAATCTACTCTACGTAAGGATGAACTTCAGTTTTCGTGCACTGTTCAGTGTGGATAAATATACATAAACAATCTCTGAGTACAATTACAACCCTACTAAATAGACATGCCTGTTATATCTTACGATATTGTAGGTAGAAGATAGTCCACGGAAACACGGGTAGAGTTATAATTATGTTTATTTGCACAATATTAACACAGCATGAGTAACAAGTGGGGATTTGGTAGAACGTTCTGGTAGCGAGTACAATATCTTGACCAGTTGGGGTCGAGGTCTAGTTAACACTGACTGGACTTACCGGTCCGTCCCTCACGCTCCTGGCACATACAGTATCGTACCTATACATCTCGTTTAAATATGCTCACGCTCCTGCCACATACAGTATCGTACCTACACATCTCGTTTACATATGCTCACGCTCCTGGCACATACAGTATCGTACCTACACATCTCGTTTACACATGCTCACGCTCCTGCCACATACAGTATCGTACCTACACATCTCGTTTACATATGCTCACGCTCCTGGCACATACAGTATCGTACCTACACATCTCGTTTACATATGCTCACGCTCCTGCCACATACAGTATCGTACCTACACATCTCGTTTACATATGCTCACGCTCCTGGCACATACAGTATCGT
>SDVV010017315.1:0-14019 GCA_016164225.1 Gammarus roeselii | reverse complement strand
CAAACCTGAAATATCTTAAATTTCTGTAACTGTATGAGATAACCATTCAAAATTTCGAAAACAATACAAATTCAAAGTAAATCAAACGATCATTACTATGTATACATAACACAATTTATTACCTTACAATAAATCTATATCGTTCAGGTATTCTCGCCAGTGGAACACCGCGTCAATGGAACACCGATATATCTGGTTAAAAACCTGGATAATGCAATATGGGGTAGATAGAATCTCGTAACGAAGATACAGCATCCTAAGAAAAAAATATACATTAACCCGCAAACTACCTGACTAATAATCCATACTATTCCTATAGATATTATATACATATGAAAAAAATAGATGGAAAACACAAAACATTGCCTAAAATTCAATATCAGGTTGGTACCATACAGGGTCGATCGCACACAGAGGCTGCAAATTGAGTTATAAGACCTACCTACCACACTAATCCTATAAAAGAATATATAGTGATAAATGAACATAACAGATACAATATCCCAACCCCAACCGCTACGAATCCACCAATTCACCAAATGAGACAATTATACTCATGGGTGATTCTTCTTTAGGAATGTTTCAGTCACCTAATTCATTATTAAAGCTCTCTCTATATCTGATAACAAAGAAAACGATAGAAGGAGTTACTGCAGGAGTAAGTACAAAGGAGCGCTAAAGGTACTGATAAAAAACAATCGCAGAAAATAACAATAAACTAATTGAATCTATGCCACGTGTAGAATTGATCGATATCGAACGACATTGAAATGTTACCAAGGTTGAAAATATTCACCATGAAGGTGTCCGGAAAGTGGGGCTTTTTAATATAATTATAATACTACATATAAGTTATCATCGATAAAAATTCCTATAAATGTATGTTTGTCAATACCCAAAAAAAACATTCAGAGGACACAACATTGAAACTGCATCTATGCAATAGGACATGCAACGAAGTTGCAACCCCCCCCCCCAAGCATTGAAATGCGAATACCTTAATTAAATATATAACCTGTTGACATGTATAAGCTATCCGTCTGTCCGCTCACTGACTCCCGTCCTACCTTACGCCCCCCGCTCCCCGTTTTTGCGTGAACCCCCGTACTCCCGCTTGAGTCAAAGGTTGCAGCATTGCCTCGCTGACCCCCACCCCTACCCCACCAAAATTAACTCTATTAACGCCTATCTAATTCCTTCACATCCACGTCGTGGTTCTCTAAATTCTACTCACTTCTGGAAAATGCATAAGTTGGACGCAAAAATATTGTTGATTACAAAATTATGTAGTCGCCGTACCCATTGGCAGGGATAAAAATGGAACACAAGAAATCTCAAAGTAATGGAAGTAAATTCAGGTTATGTCATTATGATACTAAGCTGCATGTACGAGAATTCCTATAACAGGAAAACATTTGCCATTCAACTATGTAATCGAAACTTTTATGTTCAATCCGAGAACATCTTGTTGTACGTCTGCAATTTTGTACCGTGAACATTTTGTGTTTGTACCATAGTTCTATTTGTCAGTCTCGAGCAACTAACGTGGCAAACCTTCCACGGGAAGCTTACTTTCGCTCCGCTATCGCTTTTGACGACCTGTGTGCGCAAGAACTGTTAGGTACCACAAATTGCAGCATCATTATCAATCTCTCTCGCTTCCCCCCCTGCTGAACTCCAGACCATTGTATCGCTTCATCTCCAGTTTCTTTCTGACCGAGCATCAACAACTTGTACGTTTTACCTCTGCATTTTGTTGATCTAATAAAGAGGAAATCTTTGCTGGGCTTTAATTTGAATGCGTATGCCCCGGGAGTTAGGAGATAATTGCCTGGTCACCGCAACAGTGCGCACCGGTGCGATATGAGCGTTGGAAAATAATGTAATCGTGCGAGACTTGATGAACTCTGATTTCAGGACCTAAAAATGTTATTTCTACTTCTGTGGAAACATGTTGCTGACACTTGGCATGTGAATTCCTCTGCTTGGTGTAAGTGACTCCCAATTATTAGTACTCGAGGGAGCCGAAGTACTTTGTAAACAGGGGACATCGTCATCAAGTGTTCTAGACTTTCAGCGGGTGTTCCGTCAATGTTATTGCTGAATTTCCCAATATGTTTGGGCGAACGCCACCTCACCTTTGCAGCAAGACTTGAGAATTGGTCAGTAAGGTCTGGTGAGGCAGCTGCGGTTCTGTCGGAGCAAGTCGTCCAGCAAGATGACCTTTTCCAAGATGCAGTAAATACCCAACACCATGATATTATTTACCCATCGGGAAAGCTGGGTGCTTTAACCCGAATGATAAATGAAATTAAAGGACGGATGCAACATAAGTGTATCGAAAGTGTAGGAGAGGTAGAGAAACTGGTTGTTCAGTACAAGACAAGACCACGTATGTGTCCGCCTGTGAAAAACAAATAAATTGGTCCAACGTCAGTCTGGACGACGTTAGAAACCTTGAGTCCTAGAGAGAGCAGAACCTCATTAATGCAGCCCTTTTCGAATCAGAGGTCGAAAATTGGTTAGGTGCTTCTACTGTTCGTGTTCGGAGATGGCATCCTACGGAAGGATAGCGCCTCGCAGGTGTCTTGTTCATCTTCAAAGTTGTCGACCACTTCGTCGGCGAAAGCTCTGCTGGTGTAGAGAAGAATAGCGCTTCAAAGTATTATTATTATTATTAAATCATTTATTTCCATCATCATGCAATGGATTTTCTATTTTTAAAATAGTACACATAAAACTATATTGCCGTAAACACTATTTGAATTAACGTAAACGAAAATTCAATTTGGAATTCACCGCCGGTTCTGATTTCATGCAACAGATTATAAATTATACAATTTTAATCAATGATCGACAGCCAACATATTTGATGTAAGAATCAGGAATGCCTGGCACGAAATACATGGGGTGGGGCGATCACGAAATATATGGGGTTGGGAAAATTACAAAATACATAGGATTGGGAAAACCGCCAACTCATATGGCTAAGAAATCCTGAGAACATGGGGTTGGGAAATCGAAATGCGCTAACGTATTGTAATGATGGGGTAAAGTATGAATACTAAAGGGTTGAATAGGTGACATAAATTAAACATTAAATATATACATAGCACTGGATATACATATTTCATGACGAAACGCGCTAACATATTTTAAAGATGGGTGTAAAACATTGCATGAATAATGAAGTGGTGAATAGACTACATAGGTATTCATGAAATATATACATAGAACTGAATATATACACTTCATGACCGCTAGAAAATGATTAAATGATTGACAATCAGAATAATTCGGTACCGGAGTACATAAATCGAATTAATATACTACTTTTATATAAGATGATGTACAAAATCTTCAAAAATGGTACGGTAAATGGTAGATATGATTCAATAAATTTTATTCTCGTCGAGTTGGCCTCTGTCAAAGACGGGAGCTACCTATCGTTCCTCGAAAATTCAATTTGAATTTGTCACAGCTCATCTCTAGAGCTCGCCGGTTCGAATTACATGGAGCGAAATATTATTCACAATAGTATCATTTGTGCACACACGGAAAATGTAAATTCTGACAAAATAATTCCAATTACATAGTGTTGGTGAAAACCAGGACACGCGGGGTTGAGAAATAACAAATACTTGGGGTGGATAAATAACGAAATACGTGGGTGTGGAAAATAACAAGTACATGTGGTGGCAAATCACCCATGCATGTGGTTAGAGTCGCAAGAACATGGGGTTGGGACATCAAAATGTGCTAACATATTGTAAAGATGGGTGTAAGCCATTGTATTAATAATGAAGAGGTGAATAGGCGACATAAGTTATTAAAAAAAGTATACTTTAAAAACATACCAAACAACTGAATGTACAATATACACACTTCAAGACCGCTAGGAAATGATTAATTGATTGACAATCAGAATTAATACAATGTTGGAGTACACAAGTTGGATGAATATACTCCTGTTATAGAAGACAAAGCAAAATGCTAGCTTACAAGGCAACGATTGTATCATCATATATGGTACGCCAATTGTTTGAAATAATCCAATGAATTATAAAAAAATCGAGTTAACCTTTGTCAAGTTAGAAGCTGCCTATCGTTCCTCGAAAAAACTGAGTTTGTGTTTTAATTATACTAAAACGACTGGAACATTTAAAACATAGAAATAGACAAAACACTGGTTAACACTTATGGTAATTGACAAAGACAATTGTGATCGGTAGCATCTTAGAAAACATGTGTATCGTCTGAGTTAAAACGATTAAATTGTGTCTCAATGTTGAGAGTTATGGTGGTGGTGGTGGTGGTGGTGGTGGTGGTGGTGGTCGCTCAGGAACATAATGCATTTTCTGGTTACTGGTATTGTGCATTTAGCTTGTGTTTGTTGGCTAAGTTACCGTTGTGAATTGATCGGTCAACAGATGTTCGTTACGCCTATTCTTGAAGGACTTGTTGGATTCAATATTCTTGAGGCTTGTTGGGAGGTTGTTCCAGGATTTTGGTCCAGTGATCGAAAAAGCTCGACAGGCAGTTTCAGTTTTCCTGTGTTCAACGTGCAGAGTATCATTATTTATTGTGGATCGAGAATATATGTGCCTTTGGCTGCCGGGTGAATGTTTTTCTAGAAGATCTTATGAATTATGATCGACTCATGGAGTGCCAGTTTGTTGTCGTTATTGAGCCACTGTAATTTTTCGAGGAGAGGAAATAAGATGATGGACGAAGTTAATGCTGTCGGAGCGGAAGAGTTAAAAATCAGGAAGGAGTTTGAGCACAAGACAAAAAGAGTTCGAGAAAAAAACAAAAGGAGTTTGAGGAAAAACTAATTGAGTTTGAGGAAAAACAGAGGTTACTTCGGATGAAGACTGAAGAAATTAGGCGGCTATAGTGCGAGTTGGAGGAAGTTCAAGCATTCGAACGGGAATTTGTTCAAAAAGGTAGTGTTGTAAGTATGAAGCATCCAGGTGTTTCTGGAGTAGTGCCCGATAAAAGACAACGTCATTCGTTATCTGAGGTACTTGCTCGGCAGTGCAGTTTGTCTGAGTCGATCATACAAAATCGAGGATTGACTCATCTACCTTCTCATCAACCAGAGACCGTTGATGGCACCGACATAACAAGGTATCCTTCATTTGTTTTATCCTTTGAGAGATTGATTGAAACGGGGACGTCCAGTGATGGAGATGGGTTTTATTACTTATTGAAGTTTACTTCTGAGCATCCGAAAAGTTTGGTTTCAAGTTGCAACTCCAACGATGCTTCTTCAGCGTATCGCAAAGCAAGAGCGTTGTTAAAAACCAACTACAAAAATTAATTTAACATCGCCTACAAGTATCTGGACGAGTTGAATTCGTGGCCTTAGATATCGTCCAAAGATTTGTCATCGCGTAATGATTTGAACGTGTTCCTGGTCTCTTGTTTTAATTTGATGTATAATATGGATCATTTGAATCAGCTCAATAGTTTAAATGAATTCAAGAGCATCACTATGAAACTAACATTTGAAATCGAAAAGAAATTCATAAGTAAGGCTGCTTGTAGGAGCAAAGATTGTCGGAAAATTACTTCTGAAACCCTTGTAAACTTTGTTTCGGACCAAGTGAAGGTCCTAAAAGGACATTTCTTTGGATAAATAAGAGACTCGTCGAGGATCAAACCAGTGGCTGCGTAGGACGACCCAAGGAGATTACAGGAGATGAAGGTCTTTTCTATTAATTCTAGTGTTGGTGAAAAGCCTTATGTTTCACGTCTTTGCTGCAGCAAAAGTAATTATTCATTGGCCGACTGTATTTTCTTACAGAAGCGATCATTCAGGGAAAGGGAGAAGTTCATCAAAGAAAAGGGATTGTGCTTTGGATGCTTCGTATCGTCCGACCATGTTTAAAAACTGCAAAAGGGGTCTCATGTAAATAGTGCAAAAAGCTGCAGCCTGCAATTTTTCACAGGGACGCCAAAAATGTAAGCGGCCAGTCCACCACTGGTGGGGTGGCGACGTCCGGTGAGGTGGCGACTTCTAAAGGTGTGACTGTCCCTAGTCACACCGCTGCCCCGTCAGCATCAGTGTCAGCTATAAGCGTCTCTACTCAAAAGCAGTCGCATAGTTTTTCCTGCGTTTCCGGTGGCTTTGAGGAGCCCGTCCACCGGTAATATTGTCTTTACCTAAGTGGGCTTGGATAGTTTTTTCACCGGTTCATACATAGATAAGTATTTGCTCGATTTTCTCAACGTTAAAGGTAGCAAAATCACTTTGAATTTAACTACATTGGAATCTAAAAGTAAACCGAATGAAGTAGGAGTAGTTGAAGATATTGTCGTAAATTCGGTGAACGGTGAAAAAGCTTTCACTATTTCTCCTAATGCATTGGCGTTGAACCATATGTTGAATTCAATAATCTGCAATTTATTTTTATGTTTGAGAAAATTGATATATTGGTTGGAATTAATATTCCCGAACTAGTGAAGCCTTTGAAGATCATTTACACAAATGAGGGTCCGTTTGCTTCGAAACATTATTTTGGTTGGTCATTCAGTGGCCCTAGCGTTTGTTCTGGCCAAAACAAATTGTCCTGTTTTAAAACTGCTTTTTCCGAGAGTTGAAAATTGGATTTGAAAATTACTGAGTATTTTGAGAGACTTAGGGCTGAAGAAAGTTGTTCCCTGGCACCATCTGTTGACGATTTGATATTTGACCGGATTGTGTGGTCAAGTGGTATTAAGAGAGTCTCCGATGGAAGACTTGAGGTACCATTGCCTTTGAAGAACGAAGGTATTCCTTTGCACGACAATTTTGGTCAGGTTCGTGGTGGACTCGTTGGTATGAAGCACAAACTAGTTGAAAATCCCGACCTGTACAATGAGTACCAAGTCATTATGAATACGATGATTAACTTAAACTTTGTCGAGGAAGTGCCCGAAGAGAAAATCGATCTCATAAATGGTAGAGTTTGGTATTCAACCCATCACGGTGCTCGACGCAAACAAAATAATAAATTTTGTATTGTTTTTGATTGTTCCTTGAAGTGCGACGGAGTCTCTTTGAACGATCGCTTGTTGCAAGGGCCAGACTTGACCAATACTTTGTTGGGCGTCTTGCTTCGCTTTAGACAAAATAAATTTGCTGTTTGTAGCGATATTGAGAAGATATTTTATATGGTCGAGGTTAACCAATGTGATCGCGACTATTTGAGATGCCTGTGGTTTTTTGATGGTGTAAATTCTGGTGTAAAGCAGTACAGATTGAAAGTAATAACTCGGTTTCAATTTTTGTTACCGACTCTGTATTGAAGTCTTTTTATGTTGATTTAGTGTTTTCCGTAGATAGTGAAGATACTGCCGTCGAATTGATAGCCGAACTCTCGGCTTTGCTTAGTTTAAGCGGGTTTAATTTGACTGGTAGGGTGAGTAATTCCCTTGAAATTACGTCGTCAGTGCCCAACGATAAGGTATCAATGTTCTGATAGTATGCACATTAGTTGTGAGGACTCTCCTTGCGAGAGTGCGCTGAGTGTCGAGTGGAACGTGCTCGTAGATTCTATTTCATTTAGAGTTACTTTGAGAGATCAACCCTTCACGCGTAGAGGTGTTCTTTCCGCCGTTTTTCCATGTATGACCCATTTTTTATGACTAGCACGGCTTTGATTGAGGGAAAGCGTATTTTCAGGAGTGCTGTGCGCTGAAGTTAGATTGGGACACTGTACTTTCTTCAAACATTGAATTGAGATGGTCAAAGTTATTGGAGCAAATGCTTTTCCTTGATAAGTTTACCGTTCCGAGATGTTTCTCTCGTTACTTGCCCGGTCATCACACTATCGAACTTCACATTTTCTGCCATGGCAGTGAGACTGCATTTGGCGCCGTTGCCTACCTACGTTTTATCGGTAGCTGTGGCGTGTCGTGTTCGTTTGTCCTCTCGGAGGTGCGTCTGTCACCGGCAGGCCGATCATCTCTCAAGACTGTCCCAAGGATTGAACAGAGTGCTTCTAAGCTTTCTGTCGTTGTTTATTCGAAATTAATTGAAGAGCTAGAATTGGATGTTTAGACGGCATTTGTTTGTACCGATAGCTTGATTATTTTGAATGATATCCACTCTGACTGATAGTGGATTTTTTCATAGATTTGTTGCAAGCCTTGTAGCCTTCATCAGATCTGTTTCAAACCTTGAACATGGGAGATTTGTACCCGGCTCATTGAACCCTGCCCCTTCCTAGCAGTGTTGTAAATGTTAGCCAATTTAATGAGAATAAGCTGTGGACCGAGGGTCCTCAATTTTTGAAGAATGATCAATCTATGTGGCCAGTTCTCTTCCCAAACCAATTAACCTGGATGATTGCGACGTTAAACTTCCTCAGTTACCGAGAATGCGTCCAGCGATGTTTTCACATCTACGAGTAAGTTATTATCGTCTACGAATGATTGGCGTAAAATTACACTAAGAGTTGCAAGTTTCTTGGAGTTTACTTATTACCTACAGTTTGGGGTTGTTTTGGGTAGGAGCATTACAGTTGCAGACCTCACCAGAGCCAAAATGTCTATTTTCCGGTGTATTCAGAGTCAACACTTTGGTAGTGCGATTGAGATCTTGAGACGAGGAGAGCAGCTTCCCAAGAGTGGTCCCCTTGCTAATCTGCGTCATTTCGTGGACGCCGAGGGAGTTCTGAGAGCAGGTGGAGGCCTCGCACATGCTGATGTATCTTTCGAGTCTAAATATCCCATTTTGTTGCCGAATAAATGTTCTTTAGTTTCGTAACTATGTGGAGATGCGTCATAAAAGAATAGGACATCTTGGTAGAGAAGCCACATTGGCCGATGTTAGGCAAAAATGTTCTATAATAATAATAAACACCCTAGTAAAGGATGTCGTTCGCAAATGTATCATTTGTAGGAAAGTGTTGGGTAGGCCATGTGAACAGGTCATGGCTGGCCTGCCGCCTGACAGACTTGCTTGTGATCTCCCACCGTTAAGCTAGTCTGGGACAGACTACTTTGGTCCGTTCTATGTTGTCGGGGGTCGCCTTGCAAGCCGAGACATTCATTTGGAGGTTGCTTTCTCGCTTGATACGGATAGTTTTGTGAATGCCTTGCGACGGCGACAACGGTACCAATCTTGCCGGTGGATGTAGGAAACTCGGACAGTCAGTGACAAAATATAATAGTTCAATAATTGACAAGGCTTGTAAAGCTCGCTCCATTGACTGGGTTTTTCTAGCCTCCATGCGCTGCAAACTTTTGTGGTTTCTCTGCAAGAGAAATAAAAACATTTGAAAGACTCTTGATAGTTTGTTGTTTGAGGTAGCCAATAAAACTAAATTGACTTATGAAATCCTTGCGACGCTTATGTGCAAAATTGAGGATATCTTGAATAACCGTCCTTTGACCTTTCTTAGTGTTGATATTGACGATTTTGAGCCGCTCACTCCTAATCATTTGATTGGACTTCCCCCCTGGTGTTTTTGATGAGATGGATGTCTATGGACGCCGTCGATAGCGACAAGTTCAGTTTATGGCGGATACATTTTGGTCTCGATGGCGCAGGGAATACTTACCGTTGTTGATTACTCGACAGAAGTGGGTTGTTCAGCGTCGATCCCTTCAGATAGGTGATTTGGTATTGGTAGTTGATCAACTTTTGCCACGGAATTTATGGTGTGTACTCCGTGTCGGTGCGGTTAAAATTAGTACTGATAAAAATGTTCGAAGCGTGAATGTTGCTGTTTTGAGATGCAAGCAGAACGAAGAATTTAAACTTGGTAGAACTGTCTTGGAGAGACCCAAATCAAAGTTGGTTATGCTCCGTGCCAATGAAGAACTCTAAAGATCTTACCATATTTTGTTCGTGTGATTTCCATATCTTGTGTATTCTATGTCATAGAACATTATTTTACTCAGATCTATGTATAAAGTTGCGTGTGATGAGTCAATCAAATTGTATGCGCTTGCTCAAGTAGTTTAGTTGCGTTCTAGTCGAACAATTTTTTTAATCTATGTAAGTGTGTAAGTTGCTAGAGTTTTATATATTTCTGTGCGGTTTTGTATCCTTTGTCGTTTTTTAGAGTTATTAAAGGTATCCCTTCAAAGGGGCCGTTGTTATCGGAACTCGTTTGTCCAATCTAAGAGCATCTTGTTGTACGTCTGCAGTTTTGTACCGTGAACATGTTGGGTTTGTACCATAGTTCTAGTTGTTAGTTTCGAGCAACTAACGAGGCAAACCTTCCACGGGAAGCTCACTAACGCTCCGCTATCGCTTTTGACGACCTGTGTGCGCACGAACTTTTAGGTACCACAGCAACTTTGCAGCATCATTATCAATATCTCGCGCATTCCCCCCCTACTGAACTCCAGACCTTTGTATCGCTCCATCTCCAGTTTCTTTCTGATCGAGCATCAACAACATGTACGTTTTACCTCTGCATCTCGTTGGTCTAATATAGAGAAAATATTTGCGGACTTTAATTTGAATACGGATGCCCCGGGAGATAAAAAATAATTGCTTGGTCACCGCAACAGTGCGCACCGTTGCGATATGAGCGTTGAAAATAATTTAATCGTGCGAAACTTGATGGACGCCGATTTCAAACTATAGCTGCATGTATATAAATTATAAAAATAAAGATACTGTTCCTGGCACAACAATAAAAGTTAAGGTACCAGCAATTAATCACAAAACTAATAATCACTTATCAAAACTGTGAGGCTAATTCAGGCTCTAGCAAGATAAGAACTACCACAACTTGATGTTATTCAAAAATAATAAAGTGGCACCAAAAATTGGATAAAACATGTTGAAAAATGATTCCGTAGGCTGCCATAACACTGATCACTGATTGCTCGACCAAGCCCTCAGGACAACTCTAAGGTCGCGACTCCTTAGTTATGCTAGGACTCGAATCAGGTAACAACGACCAGGTATCAGACATTCCACTGAATAGCACCAAATTTAATTGAGTTAATGCTAACTTGAATAAGACATATTACTGCAATAAGAGTTTACAATGGCTGTAATCGTACTTAATGAAACGCCCACACAGACTCTAGGTAGTAGAGGCTCTGGTGAAAATGTGGCTCAAATTAGATACTTACAAGGTATGCTAACAGGATAAAGATGATAGAAGGATAAAGGTAGATGGTAGTTTTCTGTTCTATATCTACCCCTCAATATTCTGAGTTTTTGTTAAAAAATGTCTTATAACGATCTTCAAAATTATGGTTGTCCTAGCTAGCACTTGTTTTCGAGTTGCATATAATTAACAGAGGACACCGAAAACATGAGTCGCAAGCAAGGGTTGATGTGGCAAGGATAAACGCGGAAGAATTTAGATGGTTGGTTCTCCTTGACTCAAGTGCCAAAACCACTGTTGCCATTTATCAGTGAAAATTTTGAACGTGGTGTTTTGAACATTGTAATGCTCACTGAAAATTTCAGTATGAGGTGTTGTTACAGACATCTTGGCAGGCATTGTTTACCTTTACAAGCTCTACAACATCCGTTGTAGGACTGCAACTGGACCAGCAACGCGACATGCTAGGATTTGATATTGTTTTTGCGTATTTTACTATTTGTTAGAATTAGGCAGCTATTGATATATGGTTTGTTAGACAACTTATACGAAGACTTTCATGGTGCATTGCCATTTCTTTCAGTCGTTCCATTCGTGATCATCCATTTACTCGTCCCCTTCATCCAATTGGCAACTACCAATAGTTTGTGAGTGCCTAATCATGTTTTGTCAATGTCTGTTGACGTGTTGCTAATTGTTTGCTACTTACTACATATTTATTACTCAACAATTGATGGATTGTACAATGTCACCTTGGCCTCTGAAACTAAGATTTAAATTTAATCATCAATTCATTTACTCTGCTATTTTACAATTATCGACATATTTACACAGTTAATGATACTGTGGTAGTGGGGCCAATATTGGAATGATTGGCAGCTACATCGCTCTCTCACCAGACGGACCGTCGTGGAAAGGTCATGTGAGGTGCGGGATGTTGTGCCACTCTAGCTAAAGCGTAGCGGTCTTTTAATAATCATACCTGGCCGATGCATTTGGCCTCGATCGTCGTGTTAAATCGGACTTGGGTGGGGGTGTGCGTGTTTTGGTGGCTTGAGTGTGTTTGTTGATTGCTGCTTGAGTATTCCTGGTACTTGTTGGGAGGTGTTGGTTGAGTTACTGAAAGACGTGTTGATCTGTGTTGAGACCGTAGTTCGGTTTGCGTCTTTGTTACCGAGTGGGACCATGGTGATCCGTGGTTGGTGGATTGCGAGGAACTGCTCATTGATGTATGCAGCCTTCAGTCTGTCAACGGTGATGCTGTCGATCTTGTCATTGAGGTCGATTTTGGAGTACTTCGCTCTCTTCTCCACGATTGGGTAAGGTCCCCGATAGGTGGGTTGTAACGTTTTTTTTACTGCATCGGTGCGCACGAAGACGTGTGTTGCGGTCTCCAGTCTGGGATCCATGTATGTGTTTATGTTAATGCGAGTCCGTGACTGTGCTGGTGCGACCTGTCGCATTGTTTCCTTGAGTCGGTCGGGGTATCGCGTCAGATCTGTTGTGGTTGATGGAGTGTTCCTAACCAAAAGGTCTCCAGGTAGACGTAGGCTTGTATCGTACATAGATTTTGCCGAGCTGTACCCAATGTCTGGTTTGAGTGCTGTTCTGATTCCCAGCAAGGTGAGAGGGAGCCGATCCACCCAGTGGTGAGGCTCGGGTTGGGATTTGAGGCTATTTTTGAGTCTGCGATGAGAACGTTCCACCAGACCATTGGCCTATGGATGATAAGAGGTCGTTGCAATCTTTGAGGCTCCAATAATTTGTTAGTTGGCGCCAGAAGGGCCAACTAACTGTGCCTCTCGATCTGTGGTTATGGTTTCAGGTACACCGTACCGTGAAACCCAGTGAGCGATGAAAGCGTCCGCTACGTTGTTGGCAGTGCAGTCTGGTATTGGTATGGCCTCAGGCCATCGGGTGTACCTGTCTACTGCTGTGATTATGTAGCGCTGACCCTTGTTGCTAAAAAGTGGACAAGCAAGTTCAAGGTGGACTTGGGCGAACTTGCCTCCTGACGTTGGTCTGGGCTAGATTGGTGCTCTGTTGTGTTGCGTGACTTTTGATCGTTGACATGCTAGACATTGTGTTGTTCAGTATCGTATATCCCTGCTCATATTTGGCCAGACGTATATTTCTTGCAGTTGTTTTTGCGTGGTGCGCAAACCTGGAAGTAGATATGTCAGTTAAACGTGCCTTTTGGAGTCACTTGAGCGGTGGGGTAGGGGTTGACTGGAGTCAGCGTCGTTAAACGTTCAATCTTAAGTCAGAGGGCGGAAGGCGGGCAGCGCGGAGGGAACAGGTGACTCATTTGGATGAACGGACAGCTTATATATGTTATTAGTTTGTCTAGTAGGTTATAGATAATTTTTTTACAGAGATATTTGCATTTTAATGCTGGGCATACTGTATTGCAATTTCATTGCATGTCATGTTGCATATCTGCATTTTCAATGCTAGTCCCCTGAATGAGTTAGGGATATTGATGACATATATTTGTAAGGTTATTTGTTATTGATAAAAAATCTTAACAGTTACAAATAATTTACATGCAGTATTAAAGGTTAAAACTTCACACAGTTTCTGCTCACACGAATGCTGGTTTCCGGACACGTTCATGATGAATTTTTCAACCTTAGTATAATTTCTACGTCGTTCGCTGTTGATCAATTTACACGTGGCATAGATTCAAAGCGTTTACCGTTATTTTCTGCGATTGTATTATTCATTTCTACAATATTCGCCATGGTTTTCTTTTCGTTTGATATATATGTTGTAATATTATGACCGAATGTACCATCACACGTGATTTGTTTATATATGTATGGGCTTATTGATAGATAGATTCAATAGAAAATAATCAGCAATGTTATAATAGTTATGATATAAATCCTTAGACTATATTAAGAAAAACGTGACATCTTCATGCCTGCTGATGTTCTAATGTTTAATTTAGAGC
>SDVV010017314.1:0-14019 GCA_016164225.1 Gammarus roeselii | reverse complement strand
AGTGTTTTGATACGTGGTTTTGTAGATGAATATCAGTATTTTTAACGTTATTATGGGTGTTTCCACGCTAGGCGACCTTATCTATTTCCTAATCCCATACGTAATAATGCCAGTCATGCTCAGGGGTGCTGTATTGGGTGGTCACGGTGCCTTATCTCTTGATCGCGAAAAAGGCCTACCTTACTCAAGGGGTACGGTGACATACATGTTTTACCCTGTCACGGTTGAATTTGTTTTAAGCTAGCAGCTTATGCCGTTCTGAGATCGGTGTATTATTTTCATTGAATGTATAACAGTGTTCACGAGTGTTATGTCAGTGCTACGAAGCCGTGTATTACTTTATAAACTGTCCCATAATCTGTCTATCTCGTCCTCTCCTTCGAGTTTCAATCGTTTATTTCTATGAAATGCTTTAGGCTGCATATTCATGATTGTTTGAATGAAGTTATTGATATCTTTGCTTATAACTGTCATATTGACCAATGAACTTTTGAGGAGATCGAGAACATGAATACGATTTTGGACATTTGGATGGCTAACAAAGCCGTTCGGTCCAGATAAAAGTGGCGTATTTGCTTTTAGGTAATGTAGCAAACCGGGGACAAGGATTAAGTCACGGGGAGCAATGAGGCCGTATATAGTGCTGCAACATCGTCATTATTTGACTCCTTTTGTTTGATCGGTTCCGGTGTTTCATCATTCTTTGTAGTGATACTAGAGCGATATAGTCTTTGGATAAAATTAAATAATTTTAGTGCTATTTCACGCGTAGCGTTAAAATCTAGCATATCAACTCCTGTTTATTCAACTTTTGACTGCGGTATGGACTGATATGTTTTGCTATTTCTGGCCCTGTTGTGACAGATAAGGGTGTAGCACTACCGCCAATATGATTTGCTGTAAACTTATCCATCTTGGATTTTGGAACTAGCTAGTAAACCGATTCATTCATCAATTATTTTTGTCAAGAAACTCACTTCAGCGGGCAATAGTGAATTTAACAGAAACCCTCCACACAGGGTTGATAAAGCTTTCCTTTCGGTCCCGGATGATTTACTACCGGATAATTTACTACCTAATTGTGTTATTATATAATTGAATTTAGTTATCCGTGACTTGATTAGCGTGTCATAGACCAATTTTCCGCTCAGTATATTTGTAAATATTTCGCAGAGGATTTGAACTTCTTCTTTATCAGTTAATTGTTCGATGAGTTGACTACATTCGGATGATTTAATTTTTCATAAAAGTTCAATTGCCGTTTCGAAGTACGTTTATCACACATCACGATACGACGTTTCCTTCAATAATCCACGTCGGCTTGCTGTAGGGATAATCCGTGTAAATCACGTAGATTTGCTTTCTTCGCCTAGTTCGTCTCTTCAAGACATAGATGGCATAAATATCAGGTCTGTCACACTGAACTAGTTCCTGACTGTAGGCAAAACCTTTGATGGGTTCATCTGTATCGTGCGGTGTGATTTCATAGGTCGGAGGGTTATGTTTTCGATTATTACGTGAAATACGAAGCACTTCCTTCGTAAACTTTGGTTTGTGTCCTTTCCTGAATGTTTTGAGACTGGGATCACTGGACTGTAAGCATTCGTACGCTCCCACCTTCAGTTGTGTACTGGGCCCTTTTTTTCTTTTACGTCGTATTTTTCACAATTCGGACAGCAGTGATTAAATTTCTTTTGGGTCGTTCAACAAATAAACGTCAGAAAGGACCCGGCCCAATAATGATGAATGTGGTGTCATGTTGTAGGAGTTCACAATTGTTTGCAGGTCATCTATATAGTGTTCCGTCTTTTTAGAATGCATATATTTGCCCAACTTCAGTTTTAGAGTCCGTATGACCCGTTCAGCTTGTTATGCTTCAATGGCTTTGTTGTAGGTGTAATAAATGGATATGTTCGTGGTAGCCAAATAAGCTTTTAAGCTTTTGTTCATAAACCCAGTCCCCTGATCTGAACAGATCCTAGTTGTTGGCTAAACTAGTTTGTTGATTATAGTATCAAATGCTGCAATCATATTTTTAATTGTAATAGCTTTCTAGGGTTGTACACACAGATATTTGCTCTATAAATCAATGACGATCAATAAATATCAAATTCCGTCATTTTTATCTGCATAATATTTTTATATAGGCAACATCTGCACAGAGAATCGATTCAGAACGAGAAGCAGTGAGCATGCGTCTGTTAAATTTCAAGGGCGCTTGTTTAAATCGTGTGTAAGTCTCTGACCCTTGAAGAAATTTTTTGACATCGCGCCTTGTTGTCGACAGACAAATATTCGTATAACTTTGATGTTGGGCCTTCGCGCTAGAGAAGGATCCAACAGCCTCTGGATTGTAGTAGATACTCTCCATTCTAATTCAATACTAATCTCAAATCTGGCATGCATTATATTTTATAGAGTCAACACTTGCTCAAATTCATGTCCTGCAATTTGTGCTCTAATCAAGGTTTCCGAATCACTTGGGTGTGTGAAAATGACCAAGATATGCCCATATTGTTCTTGTTCCACACGCAACTTATATACGGAGACAAACGACTCAATCTTGTCTTTTGCAAGGAATGTTTTGCCAAAGTGACGTAATTGATTTATATTGCGCATGCGTAGGATGAAGAACGTGTGTGGTATTCAAAGATATTGTGCTGTGGAATGGATTAGAGTGAAAGAACGATTGGTTTAAATGTATAGCACTTATATTTGCGTGGCGTCCAGGACAAAAAACTTTTGCAATAATACGTAGAGACTCTGATTCTAACAAGAAATCGTTGTACACTACAAGGAGTCTACATTCAAATTTTTTGGATAATGGATCGAATGCGCCTTGTCGTGTATGAATTTTTATCATCTTGTGTTTCTGTACAGGCAAGTGCTCTGACCCCGAAATGACCACCTCGTCGAAACTTTCAATGTATATAGTCATAAATTTGAAAATTAGGACACTCCTCCCACTAGATGAAAACCCGATCACAAACAATCGTGCGGGATTGTTGAATACATTGGCGTCTTGACGTCGTCACCACATTGTCAACATCAAGACATAAAAACAAAATTGTGTCTTGACAAGCCTCATCGCCCACTTCCACTTGCCTGAAAACACATATCCCACAATGATAAGGCAACAATGAGAGTTTACTTATCTCCCGAACAAAGACACAAACTTCCCATTTCCACAACTAGCCTTGAACAAACCTGTTGCTCCTAAAGACTTCCCTCCCTAAGAGAGGGAATGTGAAGTTAACATCAGACTATATCAGCTGACCACAAAAGACAAGGAAGGATTCGGTCTTGTCAGTATATACAGAGGCAGCTAGACACCAGTGAGGAACGCACGGTCCATCTTGTGCAAATCTCAGAGTCCAATCATGTCGCACTCATTCCGTGCTTCTCTAAGTTTATGAAAACCTTTATAAATACGAACTGTATAGACAACTTTTTTTGTCCAATCTGTATGCAGGGCATGGATGAAAGCAAAATGCTGGACACGTAAAATTGTGTTCGTCCAGTACAGGCGTGCAAACTATCAGTATGCCTGCAGAAGGCGAGATGCACCAATGCTCAGCCATGCATGCAACAATGTAACCGCCCGTTGTTGCCTATTATGGCTGTATAATCGGTTCTGGAGCTTGAAACGAAGGGAAAAATGTTGTAAACATACACAAGTTGTGCATGTACAGTTATACTCTATTGGATAGAGACGGAAAAATTTTAAAGCGCAAAATGATCGATTCGACTTCAGTTCCCCTTGAGGAGATGGAGACAGATCTCATCACGAATATGTTGCTGGATTATGATGACTATATGTCTACCTTACTATTGTTCCCCGACCCCGTCCTCACGAAACAAGACTTGAAAAAATATTGTGAAAGCAAAACATGTGAATGCTGCAGGAACACGTTTAGAGAAAAAGGTAAAAAGAGTTCGTCACCATAATCATTACATCGAGGGGGTCTTCGGACTCAATAGATACGTGATTTCTGGCAACTATATTGGAGCTCTGTGCTTGAATTGTAACTTCAGAATCCCGGAGAAACACAGGTATATGCCTTGTATTGCTCATAATGCATCATCCTATGATATACGCTTTATGTTGAGAGGATTGGACGGCACTAACTTCTCAAATATCCGTGTGTTACCAAAACAGTCTGATAAAATGTTCAGCATCTCCGTCTCCTTGAATGATGCCACGAGCAAGTACGGTGTCAAGTTCATCGACTCATACTTCTTTCTCAACTCAAGTTTAGTCAGTCTGGCCAAAAGTCTTGAAGATAGTCGTCATGAAATGCCGCTCCTGTTCCAGAACTCGCTACTCGAAAAGGTCATTTCTGCTACGAAGCCATCACATCGGATTCTGTGCTGGATTAAACAGACATCCCCTCGCAACTAAACTCTTACAGTCAACTTCGAGGCAAAGGAATATCTGACTCTAATTATGCTGAAGTGATTGAAATGTGGCAGGCAGCCAACTGCAAGACTCTTCGTGACTACATGATAAATTATTTGTTAATAGACACACTCTTACTGACCAAAGTCTTCCAGAAGTTTAGGGAGACCATGGCATGCGAATACACCCTAGATCTCGCCCATTTTGTGAACGCCCCTGTATTTGCAAAGCAAGCTGTTCTCTACGAAGGCAAGATGAAACTGGAGCTGGTCAAGGTTATCGATCTACTCCACCAAGATAAGCAATCTCCGTTGCAAAGACCTTGACCCTGAATAACCTGTGTCTTCAGCATTAATGAGGAACTTTAACAGTCTTCATGGTGGATGCTTGAGTGAGCCCCTTATCATTGGTGAAATTCACGAGCTCACACATGAAGAAATTCGAGCATTCAACTTGGTAAACGAGGACTGTTCTGGCGGGTACATGTACATTGTTTGCATCGATGCCCAAGTCAGCGACGAAGCTGCACGGAAACTAGACGAGCTGCCACTACTACTACATCACAAACAAGTTAGCTTGGACGACGTGTCGCCCTTCACAAAAAATCTCTTGGCAGGCTCGGAATATCTCAGAAACAGGAAACGAGCAGATCGTAAGCTGGTTGCTAGTCATCTACCCCAAACTGACTACCTTATGGCCCTGGAATTATTGCAAGTACTCCTCAAGCAAGGATTGGAAGTCACCAAGGCTCAACGAATTTTTCGAATCAAACAGAGCCAATCTCAAAATCCTTCATTATGAAAAATATCCACAAGCGTCATGAGTCCACGAATTTCTTCGAAAAGTCCCTGTATAAGCTTCTATCAAATAGTATATACGAGAAGCTTTTGTTCAATCCGCTCAACAGAAGTCTAGAGGCAAAGGTCGTGTGTACAGTCGACGAGTTCCGAATACACTCTGCCAACCCCCTCATGAAAAACTGTTACGCTATCGGCCACAAGATATTCATAATGATCCTCAAGCAGAAAAAGTCTCCGAATGGTTCACCCACTCCAAGTTAGATTCTACGTGCTTGAAAAAGCTATGGCAAAAGTCTACAGCTTCTTTTATGACACTCTGAAACCACGCTACGGTGACAACGTCTTGCTCATCTACTCGAACACAGACTCGTTACTGCTCCAGTTCAAATGCGGCTAATATTGAGACGGAAATGCGTAAAAATCCCCTGGCTGAATACATGAACCTACATGAACTACCCCAAAAATAATCGCTTGTACGATGGAACAAAGAAAGGACAGCTGAGCCTACTGAAAAGTGAAACAGTCAACGATTACCCGAGTGAAATCATTTGCCCCCAACCAAAGTGTTACAGTATGTTGCTCGAATCCGACGTCACAAAATCAGCTGCAAAAGGTGGCAATTACCAGACACAAAATGTAAATGTTCCCAATATGTAAATAAATAGATAACTTCGAACATATATGTTTTATTGTCCCACTAGTTAGAGTATATAAAGATGTCTACAAGCGGTTTGTTGTCTGTATGACGTAGGACCCAGTGCAGGCTGGAGGAACCGGAGGACTTTTTGTCTATGTCTCATCGCTGGGCAGTAGCTAATTGCACCAAAATAACCCATCTTCAAGTTTTACTAACAACATTTATTCAGGAATACAAATACAGAGAGAGTGGAGCGCAGGACTTGTAGAAGTATTCTATAATGACTGGTTCAAGATAAAAAGAGCACGATGAACAATACAACATGGAATTCTACGTAGACTATTTTGATGATAAAAATGAAAGAGTCGGGCATGAAACTGCTCTGTTTGTGCCTAGCGAGAATGTATCAGGCAATACATTTGAAAAACACATCTCCGAGCTAGAAAATAAATATCAAAAGAAGTTTGTTGAGAAAACGAATCATTAGAGAGGAAGGAAAATAGTTTGAATATGATAGTGCCTTACAACGCATAAAGTTCAACGCTTTTATTCTACAAAACATCTCAATTCAAATATACTGAAGCTACGGTGAATTGGTACTTTGTTGGAGATAGATCGGCTGATTTAATGGGTGGAAAGATGTGTAAATATAATGTCGGTGAAGGTGCCATAAGCGGAAAAATGTCCTTAATGAACGATATTGTACGCTACAAAAACATTTACTCTGATATTATTTCACGCAGCTTTATGGGTGAAAAGCAAGTCAATATTCTTAATGTTATTCCAATTAATAAACCATATTCATTTACACGTGTACAGTCCAGATATAAAACATTACAGCGTAGTCATATTGATTTCATTTCCATTGATCTACGAGATAGTGTTGGCGATATCATCCCTTTCATGGATGGTGGATCGAGCCTGAGCGAATTGCATTTTAAAAGAAGCTAGAGACCTATAAATATAACGTTGGATATAAATAAGATCATTTGGTAACTAGCAATCATGAGGGAGGTATATGCACATCCGTCCTATAAACAAAATGAAGCTTTATTCGCGAAACGTGACCAAATACGCGGTGGGAGTTCACAAGATATTGATCGATTCACAAGTCCGATATCGTATCAGAGGGGTAGCTGATTCTTCTGAACCATAGCCAGTCTTGCAAGACGTATCTTGGTTTTTCTACAAAAAACTCTACTGCCTAAGCTGCCGATATGACTCGAAACGTGACACACGATTACTCGGAGCAGAAAGATATGTAAAAATCAACCAATAATTATGGAATTGCTACACTCAAGAATGTTGGGAAGAAAGAAATGAATCAATAAAGAACCATGGAAAAAAGATGAACTCGTGTCGTCCAATACTTAAATAATACTAATAAATACCACTGTCCATGCACCATTATCGTTAGTTTAGGGAGAGGTTCTATACCGACAACATCCTTGGTGGATCATCTCTCAACATGACAGGGCTAAAAGCCCCTACGGAAAACTATGACATGGGAGTGATTGATATGTTTCCCTTAATCAACAAGAAATATTTAGTTGAATCAAATATCGAGTCGAAATTTGAAAGAAATTATCCAAGTTCAAACAGCAGCCTGTATGAAGGTAGAATTGCCGATTCCTTTATATGATTTCATATTCCTGGGTTGGATAATAAAATGGTCAACTTGGGCTCGTTAATACGTGTTAGAAATGCAGTTGGAAGCGCGTTGGTCGCTGCTGCACATGTTATACTCGTTAACGGATTGTGTGCTTTACATATATACGTTTTCTTTTCAGAAAATGATTGTAATAGAAAGCAACACACATACCTGACGAACCTACATATATTTTCACATGGACTGTTCATTTTAGAGAAAGATGTGTAGGTACAGATACATTTCTTTTGGTATAGGCCTTGTTCGATCAACATCATCGGAAATAAGATGTTGCATCTTAAATTTACCAGAACATTTTGCTGTGTAGAAAGCGGATTTCAGGAAAACAGTGAGCTTGCGACTGTAAAGAAATTTGAAAATGCTCTGAGCTGGCCTCTCGCAAATAGAATACCGTCTTTTGGGACCAGTTTTTGTATTAAAGAACCACAGACATCAACATCGATTTTCGGCTACTTCATGAATAAGAGTATAAATGGTGGGATGCTTATAGAGAGAGGTAAATGGGATATGACTCTGATATCCCATATATGCATTTATTATGATAATCATGCTTCAATAATGACTTAATTCACCTTTAAATGACCTCGACTACTGCCTGTGACGTCACGATCCCACCATGAAGGCAAATATTTAGCGTTTTAGGTACAAAGTTGAAAGTTAACAAGGAAACAACTAATGAGTTGATTTTATCCGTTACAATCGTTTTATCTAACTAGAGGTAATTATTTTATCTCCGATATTTTTATTCAACTGTAGCCTAATTATTTCATTAATCTGCAATACTTTTTTTATCAATGGCCTGTAGACTTTATTTAAAGCGGTCAGTGACATCTTCCAAATGGAAGAAATGATTTGTCAGGTTCTTTGGGGGCCAAATACAACCTGTTAGTTGGCAGTCGTAACAGTGAGAATGCGAGTGGATGAACGAAACAGTATGGGTCGGGTTGGCCACGAGGATGGTGCGACTGTAATATGAAAATATTGTCACCAATCGTCTATGTATGATACCCATAATGAATTTGGATTTTGTGGTCGTATTCGGTGATTTCCCTCGGCCAAATTTCAGCATTTCTGCGCTTTGGAGCAGCTATCCCGCAGTTCTTTTTTCTTTGTAAAACGAGGTCATGTAAGGATGTCATCGAATAAGGGGGGAGGGTGAAATTCAAATAACATAAACAAAATTGCCGCCGTTGAGTGTTTGAAACGACTATACAAATATATATATGATAATGCAGCTCCTGCACTCCCTGTACAAGTTTTCGAGTGGTTACGTCGCGGATATTGATGCCGTTTCCAGGGTATTGTTGTCACTGCACCCAACATGAAAGTATGTCGCAGCACCCAACATGGAAGTGTGTCACAGCACTCACCATGCAAGTGTGTCGCAACACCCACCATGAAAGTGTCTCGCAGCACCCACCATGCAAGTGTGTCACAGTACCCACCATGAAAGTTTGTCGCAGAACCCACCATGAAAGTGTGTCGCAGCACCCACCATGAAAGTGTGTCACAGCACCCACCATGCAAGTGTGTCGCAGCACATACCATACAAGTGTGTCACAGCACCCACCATGCAATTGTGTCACAGCACCCACCATGCAAGTGTGTCACAGCACCCACCATGCAAGCGTGTCACAGCACCCACCATGCAAGTGTGTTCAGAGATGCTAGTAAATACACTCTCGGATTTCTCTTTATAAAAGGTACATATGTTTGGAAAGACTTACATTAACTTGTAATGATTTTTTTTAAACAGGAACATACTTCGGTTGGCCATGTTTGTGGCCCGTTAACATGAACAGACTTCATTTGGTCATGTTTGTGGCCCGTTAACATGAACAAACTTTATTTGATCATGTTTGTGCCCCGTTAACATGAACAGACTTTATTTGGCCATGTTTGTGGCCCGTTAATATGAACAGATTTTATTTGGTCATGTTTGTGGCCCATTAACATGAACAGACTTTATTTGATCATGTTTGTGCCCCATTAACATGAACAGACTTTATTTGGCCATGTTTGTGGCCCGTTAATAGGAACAGATTTTATTTGGTCATGTTTGTGGCCCGTTAACATGAACAGATTTTATTTGGCCATGTTTGTGGCCCGTTAATATGAACAGACTTTATTTGGTCATGTTTGTGGCTCGGTAACATGAACGGACTTCATTTGGTAATGTTTGTGGCCCGTTAACATGAACAGACTTTATTTGGTCATGTTTGTGACCAGTTAACATGAACAGACTTTATTTGGTCATGTTTGTGGCCCGTTATCACGAACAGACTTTATTTGGTCATGTTTGTGGCCCGTTAACATGAAGAGATTTTATTTGGTCATGTTTGTGGCTCGTTACCATGACCAGACTTTTTTTGGTCATGTTTGTGGCCCGTTAACATGAACAGACTTCATTTGGCTATGTTCGTGACCATTTAACATGAACAGATTCTATTTAGCCATGTTTGTGGCCCGTTACCATGAACAGACTTTATTTGGTCATGTTTGTGGCCCGTTGACATGAACAGACTTTATCTGGTCATGTTTGTGGCCCGTTACCACGAACAAACTTTATTTGGTCATGTTTGTGGCTCGTTAACATGAACAGACTTTATTCGGCTATGTTTGTGGCCTATTGACATGAGCAGACTTTATTTGGTCTTGTTTGTGGCCCGTTAACATGAACAGACTTCATTTGGTCATGTTTTTGGCCCGTTAACATGAACAGACTTTATTTGGTCATGTTTGTGGCCCGTTAACATGAACAGACTTTATTTGGTCATGTTTGTGGTTCGTTAAAATGAACAGACTTTATTTGATCATGTTTGTGGCCCGTTAACATGAACAAACTTCAACAGCAAAATATATAAATCACTATAACTATTGAGTTTGAGGTACAATAAAACATTTAAAACGAATAACATGTAAATCTGTATGAAATTCAGATAAAAAAAGACACTGGTCAGGTTCTTTTTGATACTGAAATCAATTTAATTATCACTTCTAGCGAACTATCACTCAAAATATATACTTTTTATTAGATACCGTCACCTTCTCTAGTCTGACCACCTCACGTGATGAAATTTAGAGTTGTGCTTTTACTGAACTATTATTCTTCCAACAAAATGTTCGCATTTTTTTCTTTTGTGTTTTTTCTGACAACATGTTCGCGTTACTTCCTTTTCATTGTTCTTCTAACAACATGTTTGAATTTCTGCATTTCTGTTGCTTTTCTTACAACATGTTCGCATTTCTTCCTTTTCGTTGTTCTTCTAACAGCATGTTTGCATTTCTTCCCTTTCGTTGTTCATCTAATAACATGTTCGCATTTCTTCCTTTTCGTTGTTTTTCTAACAGCATATTTGCATTTCTTCATCTTCGTTTCTTCTCTAACATCATGTTTGCATTTCGTCCATTTCGTTGTTCTCCTAACAACATGTTCGCATTTCTTCCCTTTCGTTTTTCTTCTAACAACATGTTTGCATTTATTTATTTTCGTTTTTCATCTAACAACATGTTTGTATTTCTTAATTTCAGTTGCTTTTCTAACATCATGTTCGCGTTACTTCCTATTCATTGTTCTCCAAACAACATGTTCTAATTTCTTCCCTTTCGTTGTTCTTCTAACAACATGTTCGCATTTCTTCCCTTTCGTTGTTCTTCTAACAACATGTTCGCAATTATTTCTTTTCGTTGTTCTTCTAACAACATGTTCGCAATTATTTCTTCTCGTTGTTCTTCTAACAACATGTTCGCAATTATTTCTTTTCGTTGTTCTTCTAACAACATGTTCGCAATTATTTCCTCTCGTTGTTCTTCTAACAACAGTTTCGAGTTTCTTCCTTATCGTGTTATGCGTCCTGCAACTTGTCTATCTTCTTTCGCTAAACCGTCTTCTCGAGAAAAGCTTTTATGTCGTAAAAGACTCCTCAACCCAGTGAAAGGGTTAAACCCTAAAAGGAGTGTAAAATCAACTGAGAGCGTTAACCGAACTTGAGAGCGTTAACGGAACTTGAGAGCGTTAACGGAACTTGAGAGCGTTAACGGAACTTGAGAGCGTTTACGGAACTTGAGAGCGTTAATGGAACTTGAGAGCATTAACGTAACTTGAGAGCGATAACGTAACTTGAGAGCGATAACGTAACTTGAGAGCGTAAACGGAACTTGAGAGCATTAACAAAACTTGAGAGCGTTAACGGAACTTGAGAGCGTAAATGGAACTTGAGAGTGTCAACGGGACTTGAGAGCGTTAACGGAACTTGAAAGCGTTTTTGAAACTTGAGAGCATTAGGGGAACTTGAGAGCGTTAACGGAACTTCAGAGCATAAACGGAACTTGAGAGCATCAACGGAACTCGAGAGCATTAGCGGAACTTGAGAGCGTTAGTGGAACTTGAGAGCATTAACGGAATTGAGAGCGTTAACGGAACTTGACAGCATTAACGGAACTTGAGAGCGTTAACGGAAATGTCCCCTGAGTTATTTTCTCCACGTATCATGTAAATTGGAATGTCGTTGGCTATTATTGGCATCATCTCATGAAGTTATGCGCATGAAAAGTGCGACCAAGACAGTTAAGTAGGAAAGTTAAGTTATTAATATAATCATGAGTGATGAATATGAATTTTTTCACCCATCCCACTTCACATTCAGTTACACAGTGTATGAGTGAGTGCCACATGCTCGCCAAATAAGGGAGATCCTGTTAATGGGGACCAATGGGCACTATTAGATAACAATCATGTAGTTATAGTTGAAACCAAAAACCACATATTGCGCCGATCATTTTGCTGACATCGTTTTCAGTCGGGGTTGTATTGTAAATGTTTTGAATGATTGATAAGGGACTGGGAAATGACAAGCTGGGTTACTTACGTGGTGTGGGTTGGAAAAAACGCGGGCTGTACGATATATTGCTGTCACCTTCTATTTTGTACAAAATAGAACTCATAACTCATAACAAGAAAACTCATAACTCATGACATTTTTTTTTTTTTTTTTAGAAAAAAACTTTTTTTTCCAACCAGCGTGTTTTTTACCTGCATTACTAGTCCGGACCATCCCTCTTTATTACTTCAAAGAAAGGCATCATCTTTAGTTTGGGCAATTACGTGTGGCAGGGATATGAAGGTAGAAATTCCCCTTCATGTGATACTCTGCCAGCTAACTTAAGCCAGCAGTGCGAGTCCTTGACCGACGTTCAATCGAATTAGCCAACTAATACATTAATATTGCCGTCAAATATTCTCATGAGGTGCACATCATTAGGAACTACTCAGAACAACCTTGAGCTGCTGTCGTTATTAAACAGGACTAAAATGAGTTCCGTTCAACTCGAACGACCTTCACGATTTATTACGGATTGGATGCAACTGCAGGGATCAAATGGTATTAGCTCAAGTCTATAACATAGAACATAACAATTGGTTTCTCATCATTAATGGCAATATTTTTTGTCTATTGCAAGTATAAGTCATTATGTAACTTCCGCTTCAGCTAGATATGAGGTTAGCTTGCTTGCTCTTCCGTGCGCCCGTTCCGTTTAATCCTGAGTATAAGTCCATGAATTGTCAAACTGAGAGAGGGGAGCTCTTGCGTGACCCTCCACTATTACTTGTGGTCTGCTGGTGATAACTGGGCACCAGCAGACTACAGCAGCTGGCGATAACTGGGCACCAGCAGGCCACAACAGCTGGCGATAACTGGGCACCAGCAGACTACAGCAGCTGGCGATAACTGGGCACCAGCATACCACAACAGCTGGCAATAACTGGGCACCACATACCACAACAGCTGGCGATAACAGGGCACCAGCAGACCACAGCAGCTGGTGATAACTGGGCACCAGCAGACCACAGCAGCTGGTGATAACTGGGCACCAGCAGACTACAGCAACTTGCGATAACTGGGCACCAGCAGACCACAACAGCTGACGATGACTGGGCACCAGCAGACCACAGCAGCTGGTGATAACTGGGCACCAGCAGACTACAGCAGCTGGCGATAACTGGGCACCAGCAGACTACAGCAGCTGGCGATAACTGGGCACCAGCAGACCACAGCAGCCGGTGATAACTGGGCACCAGCAGACTACAGCAGCTGGCAATAACTGGGCACCAGCAGACTACAGCAGCTGGCGATAACTGGGCACCAGCAGACCACAGCAGCGGGTGATAACTGAGCACCAGCAGACCACAGCAGCTGGCGATAACTGGGCACCAGCAGACCACAGCAGCCGGTGATAACTGGGCACCAGCAGACCACAGCAGCTGGTGATAACTGGGCACCAGCAGACCACAGCAGCTGGTGATAACTGGGCACCAGCAGACTACAGCAGCTGGCGATAACTGGGCACCAGCAGACCACAACAGCTGGCGATAACTGGTCACCAGCAGACTACAGCAGCTGGCGATAACTGGGCATCAGCAGACCACAGCAGCTGGCAATAACTGGGCACCAGCAGACTACAGCAGCTGGCGATAACTGGGCACCAGCAGACCACAGCAGCGGGTGATAACTGA
>SDVV010017313.1:0-14019 GCA_016164225.1 Gammarus roeselii | reverse complement strand
TATATATGATATTTGCAGAATATGAAAATGATTGCCTGAAAAACAAGCAGGAGCGAATCGAAAACTTTAATAATCCATTCCTGAAAACAGTCTGTAATAGTGAAGGATACGGAAAATCCCCATTGAGAGGAAGATGCTTCAGAATACTGCTTGTGCAGGAAGATTCCGACATTAAGATGAATGTTGTTCGACTCCTAACTGCATCTAGAGTTGTGGTCCCATTGGAGGCGTAAGGATGTCAGGTCGGGATGCGACTTCGGATATGTTTACTAAAAGGTGGCTTCGTAATAACCCTCCATCGCAGTCATTTGTTCATACTCATATCTGAAAGGGACATGAAAAAAATTCAGGCACACTTTCTTTAACTTGACCTATAAATTATTGCCGTGTATTTCCCTCTTGAGTTGTCTTCACGTTTGTTCTTTTGGCGCGTAATTTGAATGTATTGGTAGGCATATTTTGTTCAACTTGTTTCTTCTGTCACCATCATTCTACCATCGAGTGCTCCAATAGAGATAGCAACTATTACTAGTAACATCATTAATGTGTTGCAACGTTCAGATGCTAATTAGCGATTACAACACACCAATATTAAGTTGCGGTTCTGTCTTCACGAATTTGTAACTGATCCGTGCCAAACACAGCTTGGGAAAAAATTAATGTGTGCTTCGACGGATTCAGTCATACAATTGGAAATTATATTTGTGGATACATGTAGATTGTATGGTGTATAAGATTGCTATAATAACAATTCCATTGTGATTGCCTCCCCCCCCCCCCCAGTTCCAGAAAGTAATTTTGGCAAAGTCAATAATAAATAATCTGATGTTTGATAAACCAAATTTCTACGGTGTCTGCAACCCGTATAACAAATAATTCGGACCCTATCCTAGTTATCGAGATCAATATGTGCTGGTCAACGGCGTGCCGTTGAAGTTTGCACTGATTGCTGGTGACTGCTTTTTATGTCAGAGGTGATACGCTTTGGTTAGCTAATGAATCGATGGAACAGCTCACTTATCATGTTTTGTCTTTGTTGTGTAGTAACAAGCTGATTGCCCACGAGACGAAGAGTAGACCGATGTTATTCACTCCTAGAGTGGTTGCCAAGCTAAACATTATCAGATTTCTTGGAACTGAGTTTGAGGTGGCCGACCACATTCAATCCCTGAGCGCGATGTATGAATATAACCTCTCGTTGGCTAAACACGACTCAACACTGCTTAAGGCATTCTTCAAGTTGCCAGTTATATTACATGAATCATAGTGAAAAAGTTTTATTGTTCTACAGTCTGCTCTCCCTTCGTTATGTTCTCCAATGCCTGGGGTGTTGTGACTCGCAGAAAACTGAAACAATCGAACACAAAAACTGCAAAACTGAATTTGTTCGTACGGCACTCGCAGTTACATACGAACCAATCCCATTCCGTCAATGTCAACATGAGCAATATGCAAGAAACTCGGTGGTTTTAAAGTCATTCAATATTTGTCAATATTTTATCTTGTAAGTTGCCATTTGCCAAAATGACAAATTAAAATGAAATATTAAAATTTCAGTACTTTCTATGAAACTATTTCCACAATATTGTACTTCTGGATATGTACAGCAATATTTGAGTGAATATTCAATTCTCGTCGAAGTACTAGTTCCAAAATATATCACAATACCTACCAAGGTGTTCACCGAAGACTTGCACAAGTGGGTAATAACCGAGTTTGCTGCATTGCTCTCCCCATCAGCCACCCAACAGAATTTCCGCACCAACTACAGAATCGTTGAAAAGCACAAGATAAGTACCAACCCAATCTTTTCAACAATATTCAACCACATTTGCGAGCATAGATCCGTTAAATGAGTGAAAGAAAACTACGTCCGTGGAAAACGCCAAGCAAACTCAAAATGAAAATTACTGCGACCTACACGATAATAAAAATGGATTCGCATCAGATTTTCAAGTTTCATGTGTTTATCCGCATCAAAAGACTTCCAAGTTCGATTTAAGTGTCCGCATCTAAAGACAGAGCTGCACATGAGACAATATTTGGAATTTTCTCAGGTTTTTGGCCAGCAATATTGACCCTCAGAAGAAAATATTTTCAGACGAGGAATGGTTCCACTTGCAACCACATTTTAATCGCCAAAACTCATCATACTGGCAAAGTGAAAATCCGTTTCTGTACAATGACTCGATGAAAGACGGTGGTTAAATAGTAGTTTCAATTGCAGCAATAATGGTTGGCAGAGATCCACCGATATTGTGTTGCTGCTCTCAACAGGACCGTGTTTTTGCTCACTTTTCTAGGACTGTTTCACATTTTTACCTCACACATTTACGGAGTGAGTAATTTTCCACCGCTCGGACATGCCGCTCAGAGCTCGAACCTCAACCTGCTCGACTACTGGTTCTGGTTGAGATGAAATCCATTATTCCAAGCACTAGACAACGAGAATACATTATCTGAAGGAACTGCTTCAGTCGTAACAGAGATGAGCAAGGAAAAGTTCGCCGTGCAGTTGCAAGCTTCATCCGACGGCTTCGGATCTACGCTCGTAATAATTCATCCCGGTTCGAAACTGAAATCAATTATTAATTAGTTTCAAATGTCATATCATAAAGATGTTTTAGTTCGTTTATATTGTTAAAAACTCAATGAATACCCTGTATGATTATGTTTATTCGTACAGCATAATGTTTCTCTCGCTCCGAAGTCTTTCCCAATGGTGTACCGCGGTTACACATTTCATTGCCCCCCATCGCGCATTGAGATTGAAAGGAATTCAATCATATTTTAGAATGAAACATCGTACAAATATTTTGGTGAGTGAACTAGTACTTGAAATGTCCCAATTCATAATGCAGAAGAAGTTTAAACATTTTGTTCGGAGAACTAAATAGGAACTATACCTTATTACCTGACGGATTCGGAATTCCCTCTGGGCAGCAAAATAAGTACGTAATGTTTTACAAACATATTCATATTTTGGTAGGGCTGAGTCATAATTGATTCAATGTCTAAACCTAATATTGAATTGTTTTAATGTAACATTGAACACTCTAAACCACGGGCTTAAGCTGCTATAGAAGGGCTTAAGCTGCTATAGAGGGGCTTACGCTGCTATAGAAGGCTTAAGCTGCTATAGAAGGGCTTAAGCTGCTATAGAAGGGCTTAAGCTGCTATAGAAGGGCTTAAGTTGCTATAGAAAGGCTTAAGTTGCTATATAAGGGCTTAAGCTGCTATAGAAGGGCCTAAGTTGTGATAGAAGGGCTTAAGTTGCTATAGAAGGGCTTGAGCTACTGTACAAGGGCTTAAGTTGCTATAGAAGGGCTTAAGTGGCTATAGAAGAGCTTAAGCTGCTATATAAGGGCCTAAGCAGCTATATAAAGGCTTAAGCTGCTATAGAGTGGGCCTAAGCTGCTATAAAAGGGCTTTAGTATGTTACAAGATAGACATTTTCTCGAACAGTGTAGAATGAACTCACATCAGAAGGCACTTGGAATGTGACCATTTTGTGGAGGGGCGCAGGGGCCGAGGGGCTGATGGAGCTCTGACCACTGTTACGTCTGTACCCTAAAAAAACAGGGGGGAAGAGGGGAAATGACAGAACGTAGTTAAAGCAAAATTGTTGCTAAAGGAATGAAAATCTTATCATCACCCAAGCTGAATTGAACTACGTAGCTGTGGTCACTTGGTTACTGATTGTCAGACGAAGACTACTTCTTGCAGCTTGAAGTTGTTGAATTTAATGGGAAACCTTGGATTTGAATTTGTGATTACTGTTATTTTCCTGGTAATCGATGCCAAAAAAATCGTAATACTAGAAATTTTAAAAGCCTACGCCATAACTCCATTTTGGATTCCGTATCAATGTCGAACGTGCATGAATCGATTCATCTAAACGGTTTCTTCTTGAGGAAAACGTATGGGATGAAATACCATTAAGGCCTCATTTAGAAGGGCTTAGTTTGAACTCTTGTATAACTTGTGAATACGAAGAGATTCAGCACTTTTTGTTTAATTATATCCCAACTGCAGGCTGTTAAAAATTAGTACACCTTACTAAATATGGTGGTTTTTGTAGTGCAAGAATTGAAGAGGCGAGAACAAAGAGGCATTTTGTTGACGAACAACTGGATTATTTTTTGTGACTGCTGTCTTACAGCAACCGTCGCCAGAATGAGGAGTTGAAAGGGATCTACATGTTCTTTGGTGGATAGTTATTGACAGAGACCAACACTGGGGAAAAATTATTTACTGAGTGTCAAAAAAATTGTGTCAGCAGGGGGGATAAATTTCACCACATCATAAAAAAACAAGGCTTTGAAAAAATCTGGTTGCAACAAAAATAGCATTTACCTTCATCTTCCGCGTCATGAATACCATCTTCTTGATTTTGAGATTCCTGCTTGCAGTAAAATCCTTCTACAACGGCGAAGGTGTTGTCAACAACTCTTAGGATGTCATCCTTACAAACTATTTCCAACGACCGGTCACCCCTCCTAACAGAACTGCCGCTGATGGCGCCAGTGTACATCTCCCCGCCGCTATCAAAGACTGTGCTTTCATTCCTCGCGGCATGAAAAGGACTGAAGCTTAATACTGTAGTTCTTAGTAGGTCTTGGTTAGATCCTCGATCAGAGATAGCAACTTCACTGAACAGAGGTTGTTCTTGCTCGCTTCTGTTCATGTCAAGGTACGGTTCTTCACCACTTCTATCCTCGTTTTCAAATTCATCATCACTGAGCGTGGTGCCACACTCTCTATCATCAAACCCATCATCGTCAGGAGTTCTTTCTTCGTCAGCATCGTCGTCTTCCATACTCATCATCATAACAGCATTCTCGTTCCTCATATACTTGTGATTCCCCCCACTTCGTCGCCGTCTGTCAACTCCTCGAAGGTCATTCCCTGACCTCGAACTACTTGGTCTCATCTGACCAAGGTTAGACGGGCCATTTCTTCTTCTTCGAGACTTCATTATAATTGATAGCAAGGTTACGAGGACGCTTACAAGGACGCAGCCGCCCAAAGCGGTTGCGCCAAGCAAAGACGCCAACCTGGCCATCCCCACACTGCTACCTGATTCGTCAGCTGTTGAAGTATCTGGCCCATGGCTTTGAGGAGATTTAGGTTTATTGGGCATTGATACGGACGTTTGTGAATTCTCCTGGTGGTTTTGTGGAGCAGGGGAAGGAGAGTTTGGTAGGACTCCCCCATGGGCTGGTGCTGCCGGAGGCTCTTCCATCACGGACTCTGTCGTAAGATAAAAATAATCTAAATTAAAGAACAGACAAAAAATGTATGATAAATTTCCTAAAAGCGGATTTGCACCTCTGCCTATATTATGAATGCTGTAGGGAACCTTTTTTCATACATAAACATTATTCATACTGACAACACTGGAGATTGAAATTGTATGATGTTGTTTGTGATCAATACAAAAATATATATAATCTCATAACAAAAGGCAAACAATAATAGAAAAGATTGTGCTTAAAATATATCAGCGATAATTATTACGGACTGTTACATTCAAATTGTAATTCGGATAGCTCATTATATATAAAATGACTACCAGAGTCAGAACAAGCGCATGAGCGAGCTAGTAGAAAAGGGAAAAGAGTGGTCAGAAGTGTCAAGAAAAATTAGGGTAAAAATGTTGCTAAATCGGCATTGGCCCTGTGCAAAATAGTGCAGGGGATCTGAAATCATCCGATGCCGACATGCCTATGATACTCAACGACTACTTTGTAACCGACCTCACAGATGAGAATATTAATAATATTCCAGAAGTCGAACTGCCGGGAGAAGTGCAACCGTTAGAAAATATCAACTTCCTCGTAGGTGAAGTAGAGGAACAACTCAGCAGACTTAATATTTACAAATCTACAGGACCAGATGACCTGAATCCGAGAATGTTACAGAACCTCTCCGAAATCATAAGTTTGTCTACTGACAGAGATCTTTAACAGGTCTATGGCTACTGGAATTATTTTAGAAGACTGGAAAACCGCAAACATCACAGCCATATTCAAGAAAGGTAGTAGGCAAGAGCCAGGAAATTATATACCAATCAGTCTCGCATCTGTGGTCGGCCCAACCTTGGACAGATTAATGAAACCACCTCATCAAGGAAATCCAACATGGCTTCAGAAGCAAACTTAACTGCCTGTCTAATCTCCTGAACTTCTTCAACAAGGTCACCGAGACGTACGACCAAATCAAAGCTGTCGATCTTATTTACAGTATCTTGACTTTTGAAAAACGTTTGATAAGGTTCACACCTGGTCACATTTCCATGAACTGGAAACGTTGCCAGGTGGCTACTAAATTGGCTCACGGGCCGCAAGCAACGGGTCTGTATCGGCCGAGGAAAAAGTCAGTGAGCTACGGTAACATCAGGAGAACCCAGGGGCAGTGTTCTTGGGCCCCTTTTTTTCATAATCGTTATAAATAATTTCGACACCGACATCGTTAGCAAGTTATCAAAATTTACTGACGACACAAAACTCTGTAACAAAGCGGACTGTGAGCAAGATCGCATTACTATCCAAAGGGATCATATTAAACTAGTGGACTGGTCAGATAAGTGGCAAATTAACTTTAATATTGAATAATGCACTGTTATGCACATTGGATCGCAAAATCCAAATTCGGCTTTTGAAATGGCCGACCAGCATATGACTGAAGTAGACCAACAACAAGACCTATGAATATTAGTCACCAGAGATCTTAAATGGAAAAAAAACTGGAAGCTAGCAACAAGAAAGGCAATAGAGTCCTTGGTTTTATGTACAGAAACTTCCACTACAAGTCCGGGTAGATCGTGCTTCCGTTATATACTTCAATCGTCAGGCCTCAAATGGAATTTGCAGTACAATTTTGATCTTCTCACCTAAGAGGGGATATTAACAAAATGAAACGCATTCAGCACCGAACAACAAAAATGATTCCGGAACAGAGAGATAATACATATCCACAAAGACTGGACGATCTTAAACTCAAATCACCTGAAAGAAGACGATTTAGAGGTCAGTTAATTGAAACCTTCAAATACCTAAACGGATTTACTAGAGCTAGACCCGAGGGCCTCTTTGACCAAGATTATAACCCAAAAAACAAAAATAATGGCCAAAAATTGCAGCTGAAACCATTTAGAAGTCATTGTTGGTAAATTTGTTTCCAATCATGATACCAACAATTTGGAACCGCTTACCACATGATGTGGTTAACAGTAATAACGTAAACACATTTGAGACCTCCTCGACCAATACTGGGAGACTAATCCACCCCCTTACTAAGCATCTGGACCTGTGCCGCCAAGGTGGCAACAACCTCCGTTGGAGTCTTTTGCATCCGGCAGCCCATTAACGATGAGCACCTCATCTAGGCTGGACTAGCTGTACTGCAAATTCAATTTTGGAATACTGCTGGAATGGATTCTTAAGCCCGTCCCTGGCCTACTACAACTAGTACTATTATTAAATACTTCTCTTCTCTTCTTGTTCGCACCGATCCTGTACGGTCGTCCTGACACTCGACCATTTCTTCTCCGGAGCTGAAATGCCCCGGGTAGAAGTGGGTTGGTTGTAGAAGGTGGTGGTGAGAGTAGTGGTGGTCCTTCTCCTTTTTGTCCTTACAACCTTCCTTTTTCTGTATGTGTGCGTGAATTTCTAAAGCCTCGTTGACTATCCATCACTCTTCTTCCACTTCTTTCTTGGGAACCACTCGACGTGAGCACTTGTGCTCGTTTGTTTTCCATACTCTAATCTAATCTAATCTAATCTACTACCTCTCAGATCCATAATAATTTCTTCAAATATATATTTTTTAAAATTGCTCAAAATCCTTAGAAAAATTCAAGTACAATTTATCCATCGAAGAAACACTAATCTGGAATATTCTTTGACTATTCGGAATAAATCAACTAATAAATTGGGAATCAGACTGCCTAGAACAACTCGCTGTGTGTACCTTTAACTGTCCATTTGGGCGTAGACGCTAGCAGTTTAATAGGCGTTGATATGAGACGCTCTGGTGAGGAGGAGTAGAGGCGGAGCTGAAGAGGGGAAGCGGGGGGCAGCCCCCTCACGTCGAAAGAGGGATGAACGGAGGAGACGTTGATCAGCAGCATCCCCGTTGAAGACCACACCTTCAGGAAGCAGGTTTGGTGAGGATGTTAATCATCGTTGAATCTAAGAGCCAATAGTCAGCTAGTGTATATGGCTGGATCTCAGTGAAAAAAAAACATCCTACACGAAAACGATAGGATACGCTCGATCCAAATGAAGTTAAAACCACAACTAGTCATTCGTATGGTGTAGTTCTTCCACAAACATGAATGGGAATTATCTGTAAAAAATATTAAGAGTGGCCGCTCCGGATAAATATCACTAAATTATCTCCGTATGTTCCAAGATGACTGAAGATACGAGGCCTTGACGGTTCAGCTTTCTGTTGACAGTTTGAGTGTAGTTGTGGCATGGCCTAATACCAATAAAGAAAATTGCTTGTAAAAGCTTTCAAATTATTTGTAAAATTTGCTATGATGATGATTAAACATTGCATAGCAAAATAATCTACTCTCATGACATGAAAGAAGATAACTGCCTTACCGAATGTCAGGGTGAGACATGTTCCTTATATGTTTCTCACCTCAAGCGTGGTAAGTGTTTTTGTGTGCGGTGAACGAACGTATCCAAGCCCTGGCTGTGGGGTGGGGATGAGAGTGCTAGGTAGAGGGGATGGCTCCAAACAATGAACTGCTAGTCGCGTAGAGGATAGCACCGTGACACTGCAGTTAGCGGGAGGTGGAGGTGGGTCTGGAAAAATCGAAGCCATTACTGTGATGAGAAATTATGGCTACGGGTGATAGATCGCTGGTTCTAACAAAATCCTTCTCGTCTCTTTAACTCAATGCAAAAACCATTAATTTACGGCTGTACTTAGCAGAAAATATTTTGAACATTTATAGGTAAGAAACCATCATTATTTCTTATATACTGTGCCGATCTAAGAAGAAACAACATATTTTCGTTTATCTTACCTACTAACTGCATCGAAAAAAGGCACGGCTGAACACTGTAGCCTTGGCTGTTTTTGGCGTAGCACACGATCCCAACAGCGTCGGGAGTAACACTTCTGCGCACCTTGGACGGAGCTTCACCATTTTGTTGTTGCTGATGTTCCAGGAAATTGTAGGGTTCTTCCCATGGAAGTTTCAGACGAGTTTTTCCAGGAGAACACATTCTTTTTCTCCTTCGACCAAATAGCTGAAATCTCATCCCTCGTTTCCGTCTACTTCTCCATTGACTTGATCCACTGTCCAGTCCCCAACTCTCATCTCTCCAACCTATAGGTCCAGTAACACTTTCTTCTTGCGACCCCTCGTTTTCAAAAGCCTGAAACATGTTTGGAGTCACTCGTAGTGACGCACCGCTACCAAGTGATCGGCCCAGGTACTCGTACTGTGGCCTTGGGTCTTCAACGGAGGTTCCCGAGGATACCTTAATCCAAGTGTAGGAGGTGACCTTTGGGTTTGCCTCTACAGGACAGAAGAGCGTGATGGAAGAGTTGCGGGAGACAATCAGGCGGCGGTGAGGGGGAGTCTGGCAGTAGGGGGCGTCTGGTGGAGAATGAAAATGGTGTGAATGAAGGTTAGCTGGGGTAAAAGTCCACTCATGATTTTCTGATTTTTGGAATGGGTGGATTTCTTCTGCAGTCCTCATTTTAATGAACGAATTGAAAATAAAATTTGCCTCGGTGTGAGGTCACGATACAAGACCGGACAATTCAGCATAAATACAATAAGGGAGGCAGGAGTTTCCGAATAGTGCATAGTGATAGGACGCTGAATATTTTGTACCGAGAAAAGACGTCCGGTATGTTATACGAAGGTTATAACAACAAGTTGGTTTATAATAGACAGAACATCCATCAAATAAACGGTAAGGTAACAAAATCAAAAATCTATATGCCTTTTATGAGGCTGAGAAGGAGTTCACAACCCTTGATCGTCCTCGATACCTCTTGAATTTTATCATGTCATCTTCACTCATCACCATGTGTCCTTAATAATCTCGAATTAAAGATATTTCCTCGATGCAACCGAACAGAATATTTTGCTGTATATTGAAACATAGCATGAAATATAATGTTTCAGTTCTAATGAATCACGTAATGAAAAATTATCCTAGATATTGGATTTGTATAATAATATAACGTTAAAAATTATCACTTGATGCCTACCATTTTTAGCATATATACAGTAAATTTTCAGAAACGTGTCAAATCACTCCCTGTACAAACTGTAACTCATGGTATAAGTTATACATTCCTAATAACAGTCTAGTAATACGAATGTATACTTTTCGTACAACTACAAGAGACAGGTTCAGCATCGTCCATAAGTTCATAATCGGTGAAGCCATTTTTTCTTCAGTTGTATTAATATATTTCATCAAACTTAAATGTATTTGTTATAGGAGGGTACATGCAATAAAACGATGCTTTGTAACCGGTGTAGGAAAAAAGATGTTGTTGTGGATGGCAAGGCGTTCATGATCTGCAAGCGCCCATGACTGATGCAATAATGCCTCAATTCCGACTTATGCGGCAATCAACTCATACATTGGCCACCCACAGCCACCTTCTCCTTTTCCACACCCTGGCTCCACTCACGTCTTACTCTAAGCATTATAGCATTCGAGTGACCGTCGCCCTCAGTATTGCTCGCCAGGCACGTGTACAGGCCTTCGGCGGCCCTCACCACCGGTGATACCAGCAGCGAGGCTCCTCCTTCTCTCCGTCGTCCATCCTCAATGATCTTGTATTTGCCCTCACCATGATCTACCACTCGCCGGGCTTCTCTACTCTTTTTCGACATCTCAATTTCATTCTCATCTGTTCTAGAGATGAAAACGGGTTCTCTCTGAGTTTTCCAAGTTTTATTTTGTGGAATTGTTTTTAATCCTCCTTGGCTCGACTTTGTGAATGAAAGTCTATGTTTTTTGTTAAGCGATACGATTTCGTTGTGTCCCTGATCAGAAGATCTCCGGTAACGTTCTGGGTTATCGTTTTTAACTTTTGATGAAGGAGGTATGGGATCGCTTGTGGAGTATTTATTTTTCCTATAGTTTTTTGACAGTTCGATCCATTTTGGGATGTGTGACTTGTGCATTTGGTTCATGTGATCAGACTTAATCATTTGGTCTCTCCGGCTTGACTTTTCCTCGGAAAAAAATCCGCCGTCGTAGTTGAGGTGTTGGTCGAGACGAGGACTGCTCACCACTTGGCCCTGTAAAATGATTGAAGGAAACTGCAGTAGGAACATCACTTGAAATGAAAGACTGAGAATCTATACGTATGAACATCGACACTGGGGAGGAAATTAAAGGAACTATGCAGTCGTTTCCTCTTAAAACAAAACCGATGGTAAGGATTGCGAATCATGACATATCAAGAAAAAATAATGCTCAGTTTTTAATGCAGTATCATGTCAGTCAATGAACAGTCGGTTTCAACGGGTCATGATCCGCGTTACAAATGGAAATATTATTTTACTTAGCAGCATTACTCAAAAAGCAAAGTGTTTTGGGGTTTTCATACAGAAGTATTTAAAAAAAGTGGTTTCAACTTTCATTGGATGAAATAACTGTGTCAAGTTTAATCTTTTTTAAGAGTTGCCTCAGAAATACGAGCGAGCTCATACAAGAGCATTATCCATTATCACTGAACGTAGCATCACGGAATGAATATCACGAGTCTCTCGTCTTTGTCATTTATTTCGTCTTATGTTAAAATCCCTGGCTTATTGATATAGGCTCTTTTCTTTAGATATCCCTAGAGAAAATAGTCTCAAGCCGTTAGGTTTGGTGATCTTGATGGCCAGGCGGGTGCAGCTCAACAGAGATGCTGCTATTCACAAACAAATCATGCACTGCCTTCATGGTTTCATTGGTTGTGCTGCTCCATCATGTTCAAACCACAGAGCGTGACGATTGGGCTGATGTCTAACACCTGGTTTTAAGCACTGTCTGGTGCATGCACTGGGTCTCTAAAAGACCCAGTGCATTTTCAAATAAATAAGGCTAAATTACACGCTTGTGCAATATTCCGAAGAACACGGTTACGCGCAGTGGATGTACTTCCTTTCCGTGTAGAGCTGGCAGGTTTTCACTACACAGGGTCTGTAGTTTTATGTATTAACAAAATTAGTTAAATGAGATCGTGCGGCATCAGTCATCATCAGGAACCAATTGTGTCGAAACCTTTTCTCGCAATCGTTTAACCAATCTTCTGCACAAGCTGAATTTTAAACGTATGAAACTGCATTTGTTTAGAAATTGCACCCCAACGGGCTTAGGAATTCGAATACCTTGGTACGTATTTCTGTGGGGTACGAGCGACGTCTTGCCGAACAGATTCTATGTCGTCTCTGCTTCTTCCTGTCCTAGATCGACCTGGACGCTGTCTATACAGGACGGTTGGTTCCTTGTGTATCGTTACAATGAGTCGAATACCGCGTGGTGAGGAAACATTTCTGTTAAATAGATCCTACTGAAGGCCAACAATGTTGCTACAGTGGATCCGTTGTTTTTAAAATACAGCTGAACAATATGAGATCGATGGATAATCAGTGAGTTCATAACTGTGAATGAGAATAAGAAAATAAAGTGAATTACATCGATAAATTTGTAGCAATGTTCTGTATGTATGATGCAAAATTAATCTCACGAATATAAGCTTTCAATCGATACCAATGAAAATTGTGTACGATTTGCGTAATCGTTTTATTGAACTTTAAAACCATGAATTTATTTAGGAAAAATTACGTATATGAACATTTAAATGAAAAACTATCGTACAATACCACATATCATATTTTTTAGCTTGTAACAGGTGTAAAATATCAAAACAGAAGTGAAGGATTATAGGTGCATTTTTAAATGGATTATAACTCAGTGTTCTAAGACAGAGTTTAAATGATCAGCACTTCCAAGATCAGCATAAATTGTATCGTATGCTTAGATTACGCTAGATCTAAGCATACGATACGATGTTTTGTGACGAGTTTCGGTATTGATATAGTCTAGGATGCGAGGCTGCTTGATTAACTCATCTGAATTAGTATCATCATCTATGGGGTGAACCTGAACAAGAACATTAGATGCTTATGATGGTTTACGAGTGGGAACCATCGACAAAGACCTAAACAGAAAACACATTTAAATAACCTCTGTAATTCTTTGAGAGATCACCTTAAGACATTACTTGAAGTAAGTATGCTGATTTTAAAACCGCCATGCTCTATAAACGAAAGTTTTTCATGGCGAACACTGTATCATAACGTAAAGTACAAAATTAAAATCAACATTTGGGAATTTTGTACTTCTCACTGTCTTTGAATTGCAAGTTCTCCCTTGATGTACGGTTTGACCCAATGAACAAGCGTCGCGATTTCTGCCCAAAGACTGATCTGAATAGATTTTCATACGGTTATTTCTTTGGGGGCTTTAACATCAGCAAAACAACAGCTGCAAAAAAAGAGGAGTAAATGAACAGCTGGATATTTGCGGTGTATTTTTTCGATCAGTCGATGATGTTTATTTAGGTCAAGTTATATTGTTTTCCTGAAATATCGTGTTATTGGGTGTTAATGTTAGCCACACTCACATTGAGCATGAAGGTGATGTTGTAGGGCGGCGGGTTGGCCGTGACCCGACACTCGAGAGTAACCTGGCCGCCCTCCGCCACCTCTACGCTCACACCCCCCTGGAGCCCCACCACTCCTTCTCCCTCCACCACCCCAAGCCGGCTCTGTGGGATAGCTGACCAGAAAAAAAATGTTGAATAAATATTACATGTTTCATAGTAACCAATCACAATTGCAGGATTTAATGACGATCTGGAATCAGAAAGCACATTTGATAATGGACAAAATTACGTTACATATATGAATTGGTTCCCAGTATGTAAAAATACATATGTAAATAAAGTAATATGCATACGAATATATAA
>SDVV010017312.1:0-14019 GCA_016164225.1 Gammarus roeselii | reverse complement strand
CGGACTGGCCATTAGTTCACGTTAGAAGAGTCCAAATCCATTACCGGACTGGCCATTGGTTGATGTTGGAACAGTCCTAATCCATTACCGGACTGGCCATTAGTTCACGTTAGAACAGTCCAAATCCATTACCGGACTGGCAATTGGTTGATGTTGGAACAGTCCTAATCCATTACCGGACTGTTATCTGTAGTCGAAGAGGCTGCTGTTCGTCATCTCTCATCTTTACTGCAGATAATATTCAGCTTACGCGAATCAAAATTACCTATTACTTCAATCGCCTAAATTGGAGATTCAAATTGTGTCTATTTTGTCTCACATACGCTTCTTACCAGGGAGGCTATACATCTCCTTTTTCCATACATATGAGCATATCTTTATGAATGCACAGAGCATAACCGCTCGCATGAACGATGTGCTCTCATTGTACGGGGCCGTAACTACGAGAACTGCTTTTAAATGATGTGCTTTCATTGTACGGGGCCGTAACTACGAGAACTGCTTATAAATGATGTGCTCTCATTGTACGGGGCCGTGACTACGAAAACTGCTTATAAATGATGTGCTCTCATTGTACGGGGCGTAACTACGAGAACTGCTTATAAATGATGTGCTCTCATTGTACGGGGACGAAACTACGAGAACTGCTTATAAATGATATGCTCTCATTGTACGGGGCCGTAACTACGAGAACTGCTTATAAATGATGTGCTCTCATTGTACGGGGCCGTAACTACGAGAACTGCTTATAAATGATGTGCTCTCATTGTACGGGGCCGTAACTACGAGAGCTGCTTATTTGTATTCAAGCAAACTAAGTAAGGCGCAGGTTGCTGGAAAGTATCCTGCAACCGTCGGAGTGTGGTACGAAATCAAAATGTATACTGTGGTGCCCATCCTAGTGCAATTTGATGCGGCGGGGTAGTGGCTCCGTGTCGAATTGTTACGTGCAGCTTGATAATTTTATTAGCTACGTCGCGAGCATTTTGTTGTAACCTTCCCTACCCAATCTAACCTAACTTAGGGGTACGTGTTACTAACCTGCGGGATAAAAGAACGTGTTTCTAACCCGCGGGGGTAAGCGTGCGAATTATTCTAGAGAACGTAGTTCTATTCCGCGGGGCTAACGTAAGCGTTATTAACTATATATTGACTACCCCATGGTATCCAACTACCCCACCACAACCACCACGGTTACCAAGAAAATTTCGTATCCTACACAACCGTCATCTTCAAATCGTGATAACAGTGCGCTCTTTGCACATAAACAAATTATCGTGATAACAGTGCGCTCTTTGCACATAAACAAATTATCGTGATAACAGTGCGCTCCTTGCACATAAACAAATTATCGTGATAACAGTGCGCTCCTTGCACATAAACAAATTATCGTGATAACAGTGCGCTCCTTGCACAAAAACAAATTATCGTGATAACAGTGCGCTCTTTGCACATAAACAAATTATCGTGATAACAGTGCGCTCTTTGCACATAAACAAATTCTGGCAAAATATCTCCGTGGTATACGTATTTGTTGCACATTCCCTCTAGACAACCGCATCGGTGAAGATGATGAGAGCAGAAGTGAGTGGAAGGAGACTTAGAGTGAACCGAGGTAGGACAGAGGGGTAGGAGTGAGGTGTGCTCTGAATACCAAATGAATCAGTGTGAGGAATGAAGGGAATGTGAAAGAGACAGGGTGGGTGATGAATGATTGTGAATGGATGTGACTGACCCGGTCCTTAAGAGCTGCTGCAAATGGACGGGAAAAGAATCCAGCCCACCCTATTCCTGATATCCAGCCCACCCTCTTCCTGATATCCAGCCCACCCTCTTCCTGATATCCAGCCCACCCTCTTCTTGATATCCAGCCCACCCTCTTCCTGACATCCAGCCCACTCTCTTCCTGATATCCAGCTCACCTTTCTTCCTGATATCCAGCCCACCCTCTTCCTGATATCCAGCCCACTCTTTTCTTGACATCCAGGCCTCCTCTTCCTGATACCCTGCCTACCCTCCTCCTGATATACAGCCCACCCTCTTCCTGATATCCAGCCCACCCTCTTCCTGATATCCTGCCCACCCTCTTCCTGATATCCAGCCTACCCTCTTCCTGATATTCAGCCCACCCTCTTCCTGATATTCTGCCCACCCTCTTCCTGATATCCAGCCTACCCTCTTCCTGATATCCAGCCCATCCTCTTCCTGATATCCTGCCCACCCGTTTCCTTATATTCAGCCTACCCTCTTCCTGATATCCAGCCCACCCTCTTCCTGATATTCTGCCCACCCTATTCCTGATATCCAGCCTACCCTCTTCTTGATATCCAGCCCATCCTCTTCCTGATATCCTGCCCACTCTCTTCCTGATATCCTGTCCACCCTCTTCATGATATCCAGCCTACCCTCTTCCTGATATCCAGCCCATCCTCTTCCTGATATCCTGCCCACCCTCTTCCTGATATCCAGCCTACCGTCTTCCTGATATCCAGCCCACCCTCTTCCTGATATTCTGCCCACTCTCTTTCTGATATTCTGTCCACCCTCTTCCTGATATCCAGCCTACCCTCTTCCTGATATCCAGCCCGTCCTCTTCCTGATATCCTGCCCAACCTCTTCCTGATATCCAGCCTACCCTCTTCCTGATATCCAGTCCACATTCTTCCTGATATTCTGCCCACCCTCTTCCTGATATTCAGCCTACCCTCTTCCTGATATCCAGCCCATCCTCTTCCTGATATCCTGCCCACCCTTTTCCTTATATCCAGCCTACCCTCTTCCTGATATCCAGCCCCCCCTCTTCTTGATATTCAGCCCACCCTCTTCCTGATATTCTGCCCACCCTCTTCCTGATATCCTGCCCACGCTCTCCCTGATATCCAGCCCACCCTCTTCCTGATACCCTGCCCTCTTCCTATTAAGACGGATCGATTCATGCACGACTCGAAAGTCGAGTCCGTCGCCACCATCTCAGTGAACACTTTTGATATCGTCATCTGTGCTGGCCAGCTGCAACAATGGCCTGCAACACATCTCAGTGAACACTTTTGATATCGTCATCTGTGCTGGCCAGCTGCAACAATGGCCTGCAACACATCTCAGTGAACACTTTTGATATCGTCATCTGTGCTGGCCAGCTGCAACAATGGCCTGCAACACATCTCAGTGAACACTTTTGATATCGTCATCTGTGCTGGCCAGCTGCAACAATGGCCTGCAACACATCTCAGTGAACACTTTTGATATCGTCATCTGTGCTGGCCAGCTGCAACAATGGCCTGCAACACATCTCAGTGAACACTTTTGATATCGTCATCTGTGCTGGCCAGCTGCAACAATGGCCTGCAACACATCTCAGTGAACACTTTTGATATCGTCATCTGTGCTGGCCAGCTGCAACAATGGCCTGCAACACATCTCAGTGAACACTTTTGATATCGTCATCTGTGCTGGCCAGCTGCAACAATGGCCTGCAACACAGAGGATAGGGAACTTTTCCGGGGACAAAGGTCAATGTTAAGAGTAATAAAGGTCTGCCAAACACGATGCGATGTTTGGTAATATTTGTTAGCCATATTAAGACGTGGCGTCCGTGTAATTCTCTTCACCGTTAACATTGAAGAATGTTTTTACACGGATAAATCTCCTAGTATGGCTAACAAATATTACTAAACATCCTCTACCGTTTACCAATACTATAAAAACAATCATAATATATGCAATGCATCCTCGAAAGCAGATCAAGCGATCGTAAGAAATTGCATTGTCTTTTAAGGACAACGACCTGAACTGAGATTCTCCCAACAGCGCAAGCAGTCGCAACCCTCGCCCTCCCCCACCCATCATTCGTTATCAGAACTGTTAGCTTGTTGCCTCAAACTCTCACCGGGATCAGCATTCTGCTGTTGTTCAGCACCGCCAAGTTCAGGGCCAATGCCTGGCAGTGAACTCTGAGCAGCGCCACCACACGACCGGCCAGCAGCAGCAGTAGCGGCAGCAGCAGCGGCAGCGGCTGCAGCAGCAGGAAGGAGACAACCTGACCCGGTTTTAGAACAAAATTAGTAATTGATCAGAAAAGTGGTTAATAAAATACAACATCAATAAATGTAGCCATGCACGTAGGTTCTCAAAAAAGCACAAATCTTTCCTGTCCGAAAAGAAACTGATTTCCGTCATCAAGAAGAGAGGGTCTAAGTGTCATCATTAGCAGAAATTAAAAGGAAGCAGGCAATTTACCGGTGCCCCCCCCCCCCAAAGCTTTCTCGTACAAGAGCTGACGCAGGATATTTAAAATGTACCATGCATTCGTTGGGCAGCTTATCGAGCACTCAGTCTAATTCTGGTCTCCACATCTGCGAAAAGGCGTTAACAAATTATAACAGTATCACAGTAAAGCGGCATAGCGAATACTCTAGCTACGCAATAAAACCTTCGAAGACTGACTTGATGAACACGACCTTTACTCGTTGGAAGCGCTCTGAGTTATTGATGACGTGTTCGAAGTTTGTGTGGATGATCACGAAGATCAAAGGAAACGTCAACCGAACGAGTCTCTTTCCTCTCGATGCATACGGAGGGACCACGAATAATGGTCGCAAAATCGCAGGTAAGCGTTTCACACTCGACGTAACGTGTAATATTCTTCACGTATGGAGTTGTCAATTCACGTATGGAGTTTTTAATTCACGTATGGAGTTGTCAATTCACGTATGGAGTTGTCAATTCACGTATGGAGTTGTCAATTCACGTATGGAGTTATCAATTCACGTATGGAGTTGTCAATTCACGTATGGAGTTGTCAATTCTTGTATGGAGTTGTCAATTCACGTATGGAGTTGTCAATTCACGTATGGAGTTGTCAATTCACGTATGGAGTTGTCGATTCTCGAATGGAGTTGTCAATTCTCGTATAAAGTTGTAAATTCACGTATGGAGTTGTCAATTCTCATATGGAGTTGCCAAAGAATGAAAAAAACTTGTACGGGAAGTTGTAAACGATGAAACAAGTGAACGTTCAAGTCACGGTTGACAAGTTCTACCAAAAATACTGCTAAAAATTAACGTCCGGGTGTTGAAATAGCGCGCTGCATTGGCAGTAGCACGATTAAAGTAGTGCCCGGAATTGGCTGTCGCACGGGGGGAATGGTGCTCGGCATTGGCACAAGCATGGTGGAAATAGTACCCAGCATTGGCAGTAGCACGGGGGGAATGGTGCTCGGCATTGGCACAAGCATGGTTAAAATAGTACCCAGCATTGGCAGTAGCACGGGTGGAATGGTGCTCGGCATTGGCACAAGCATGGTTAAAATAGGACCCAGCATTGGCAGTAGCACGGGTGGATGGTGCTCGGCATTGGCACAAGCATGGTTAAAATAGTACCCAGTATTGGCAGTAGCACGGGGGGAATGGTGCTCGGCATTGGCACAAGCATGGTTAAAATAGTACCCAGCATTGGCAGTAGCACGGGGGGAATGGTGCTCGGCATTGGCACAAGCATGGTTAAAATAGGACCCAGCATTGGCAGTAGCACGGGTGGAATGGTGCTCGGCATTGGCACAGGCATGGTTAAAATAGTACCCAGCATTGGCAGTAGCGCGGGTGGAATTGTGCTCGGCATTGGCACAAACATTGGCACAAACAAACACGGTTCGAATGATACCAGCCTTGACAGTAGCAAGGTTATAAAAGTGACGGGTATTCAATAATTAGAAGAAGCACAATTAAAATGGTGCCGGCATTGGCAGGAGCACGCTTTCAATAGAACCGCATGATTAGAACAGTGCCCGGCATTGGAACGTGCTCGTTGTAAAGCGGTGTCCAGCAATGCATGACACCGGTCACCATTAGTGTAACAAAGATCAAAACAGACATTGCAAATCAACATCTGGGTTGGGTGGCTTTCTCTTCAGGGTTTGATTTGACTGGTTTCAAGTATCAACCTTTCCTTTTTTGGTCCTTTACTACAGATACTATACACAGACATGATGCTTTTTTTGACGTCTACTTCAAAACTTATTTTTCTAACGGTTGAAGTGAACTAAGTTTGGAACAAAAATCCTGTGACTGTCGGCCGACGTGGGTACCGACCTGCACCGTATGAAGCCAGAACACTGATAGCCTCGACGAGGAAGAGTACCCGAACGTACCAACCAGTGGCAAACAAATAAACAAAAACGACGGTGTCCATCCATTGCAGCTGGCAACCCCCAATATGGTTGTAAACAAACCGAACGCATCTACACAACAGAAGGGATAATTCACAGGTTTGCAAACAAGCGACCTCGAATAGATTAGATTAAATGAAACTAAGGAAAACAAACGAGCACAAATGCTCATGTCGAGTGTTTCCTTTGCAAGAAGTGAAAGAAGAGTGGTGGATAGTCAACGAGGCTTTAGAAATTAACGTACACATACAGAAAAAGAAGGTTGTAAGGATAGAAAGGAGAGAAACCACAACTACTATCACCACCATAATAGTTGATACCCTACTACTACTCGAGGCATTTCAGCCCGGGAGAAGAGAGGGTCGAGTGTCAGAGCGACAATTCAGGAACGGGGCGAACAATGGGAAGCGAAGTATTTAGGTTTCCGGCGGTCGCATCTCAGACGGTCGAGCAGAGACGGACACGCCCATTCGCTCAGCGCACTCATATTTTCCCTCGAGCGCATGCCTGTCTGCTTGCCCCAGAGGTTGGGTCAGAGCAACACACTCAGTTGCCTGGGTAGTGGTCCTCCCCCATGTGCTCAGAAGATGAAATCTTTTGTACGCAAGTGGTTCTTTGAAGGCTGTCGCACTTCGAGGTGAGACGTCAAAGTGACATCTCTTAGGGATAGACCTGCCCTTGGCTGATCTAGAGTCTAGGTCGTAATTTTTCCAAAATGTCGTGAAATTTTGATAAGTGCAAATGTAGGAGAGCACCACGCCCAGTTTCCTGAGAGTGATTCTCCCTAGTGTTCAGTAGAGTAAGTCTCCAAAAACGTGTGATTGACGTTGCTGCACTAGGTCCCATCCGAGTCTGTGCTACAGAAGAGAAGGCGGTTAGATATCTGCATCGTACAAGGGAATAAATTTCAAGGTGGGATGGATGTCTGCTGGGTATCCTGGCAAAGAGTTGCTCCTGGCCTCTCCTGAGTTTAGTCAAATGAAACACGAGTTTTTAAATTTTGAATTACGGTATCACTGCATGTTTCGGTTCAAGGATGGTGCTATGAATCAGCCTCCGCGGGCACATATTTTAAAAAAGTCGCTAACCGAACATTACCACCAAGTAGTGTGTGCCCTAGAAACAGTGTAGGCCTTAGGCCTGTTAAACCTATCTTAAGTTACACGAAGAAATCCTTTGCCTTGCATATCTTTAATTTCCCTCCGATGTTTGTTTAGAGAAACAGGTGCCCCCCTTGTGGATCACATAACGTAGGAGACATTGACGAGTTGAGGGCCATTTGCGCACCTTGTAAAACTCCGTATGTCAGCAATCGTAGGGACTAGATCCAATAACACTGTTTAGCGCAGGGTTATCTTATATTGTATCAAAGGGTTTGAGGAGCCAACAAAATCCGTTGACGGACTAAATTGTGTATTTACCAATGAGATCAGGGTATTAGAACGCCCCGCCTTTTTAGATGACCCAAAACGGTGAATGGTCCCCTTATTGGAGGACCACTTCATACCCATGAACAAGGTCATCCCACATATTATTTCAGGGGTGTAGACCTGAACTAGAAAGCGCAGACACTTTCCATCAGCTGCAGCCATCGGGCAGAGCTGGGACAGACTCCAGTAGCTGAAGCCTTCGGGTGTAGGCCCCTACTCTACCCTACGCTCGTCTTACACTTGATACATTTATTTTTGCTGTTCATTTACACTTTTGCTACTCTGTGTCAGTTATGACAATCAATATTCAGTGCTCCATTGAGTTTACCTGTTGACTTGTTACTTTGTTTTATACAAAAAGATTATTCTAAAACCAATGTTTGACCATTCCTACCTTGCTTTTACCCAATTATCACAACCTGAAATTTTTTACCATAACAATGGCACGAATATTTACGTGTTGAAATCATGTTGAATCAAGTTTAGTCAACAGATATAAAGTATTTTAAATTTTGAAACACAGTTATTGCAAGATTTTTAATCCAGAAAAGGCAAGAACCAATACTTAAATTTTCAGATTGACTCGAACATCCAGTTAGTCTAAAAAATTCTAAATATTTTTACATTTCTGATAAACAATTATTGCAACGTTTTAATTCAAAAAGGGCAAAAACGGTATTTAAATTTTGAAAAAAATAGACATCTGTGGAGGAAAGGTTAGCATATATACGTCTTTCCATCCCCTGCTGCACTAGGTCTTGCCCGAATCTGTGCTACCAGAAGAGAAGACGGTTAGTTCATTCACACTTTATAAAGAAATATCTTCCAAGGTGAGATGCCGAAGGGCATCTCAAATATATGTCATTATATTTCATTATATACTTCGGGGTGAGACATCAGCGCTGCCATTTCCCTGGTGAGACACCAGGGAAACCGGCGTTGCCCTCCAAGGGAAGCAGTTTTCTTTTAATATCTGTCCTTTTCCTTTTTCTTCTTCCCTCCTGACACGAAGAGAAGAAGAGAATAAAAGGAGAGCAGCATCGTGTCGACAGTGTTCTTCCATAGGAAGGTCCTCACTGACTTAACAGATGGATGTTATCCCCATTTCACTACGTTCTTTCCTCTCCCGACAGGGAGGGTAGACAAGTGAAGATAAAAATACCATCGCGTCGGCAAGGTCTCTCCGTAAGAGGATACTCATGGCCTCAACAATGGATTATATCTGTTGAATTTACGTAGTAGCGTAGAGTTAGTTGAGCAAGTTCTCCTCCTGGTGCGGTTTCAACTTTCGAATATCATGGGTGTGGGGGTGAGCCGCCGCTGCGGCTCATCGGTAAGCGTCGCTGGGTCGCCGGCAGACTTCACATGCACAAGTTCGTCAAATCTACGTCGTACCTTAGAGTTGGGCAGCGCTCTCCTCCTGGTTCGGTTTGATATTTTCGCATAGCATGCGGTGTGGGAGTAAGCCGTCGTTGCGGCTTCTCAGCAAGCGCTGCTGAATCGCCACAGATTTCACCCGCTGTGATTCGTAATTGTTGTCTATCTTTCCATATTTTCTCCTCTGTTTTCTCTCTTGCAGGGAGAGTAGAAAAGTGAAAGAAAAATACCAATGGGTCGGCAAGGTCTCTCCATGGGAAAATACTCATTACCTCAACAATAGATGATATCTGTCGAATCTGTCGAATCTGTCGTAGAGTTGAGCAAAGCTCTCGTTCTGGTGCGAGTTCGATTTTTGAATACCATAGTGTTTGGGGGTGAGTCACCGGCAGGCTTCACCCACAATATTTTGCAATTTTGGCTATCTCTCTCTCTTTTTCTTCTTTCTTTCCTCTCCCATAAGGAGGGCAGAAAAGTGAAAAGAAAAAATCCATCGTGTTGGCAAGATTCCTCCGTAGGAAAATATTCAGTGCCTTCAGCAATGGATGATACCCGTCGAATCTAGGCCGTATCACAGAGTTGAGCAGGAGCTCTCCTCTTGTTGAGGGTTCGATTTTCTTATATCATGGGGTATGGTGGTGAATGCTGGCACCGTACCACATAATAAAAAATTTAAAAATGAGTAAAAATATATTGTATCCCTCCAAATCTTCACCGCCGAATCGAGTTGAGCAAGCCCTCCTCTTGGGCGGTGTCGATTTTCAGGATACCACAGTCTATGCATCTGCTTGTCCTGTTGGGACAGCAGATGGCCTTGTAGGCTAGCGGGATGTATGATTGCGAGTACCGTTACGGGCTCACACCCAGTACCAGTGGCTCTGACGGTACTGGGGGTGAATGTGAGTCGCCGTAACACCTCTCACCCATGTGAATTCCTATAGGAATGATCGTTACCGAGATTTTATCAGTCTATCTGTATTTGCAATGCAGCATCATCAGTCTGTCTGTACTTGCAATGTTAATAGTAGAAAGCGTTCCGTTCCAAAATGGAGTTTTCAATCGCTTGAGTTGGTCAGCAATAGGAATCATTACATTGTTACTGATATTAAAATTTTGAGGAATAATTAACAACTACCACTACCAGCGACATGCTTTTATTGTTAATAATAATGGATTTGTTAGTATTAATAGTGTGAATTGTGAGGAGAGCCGTGTCATGCTCCTTCCCTATATCCCTATCAATATAATCTCGACAGCTCCTGGTAAATCGTGTCATTCTCAGGTTAAACGAGTAGCGTAGCTCAGTGCTTTCGAGCGCGTTCTTGAACGCATTCACGGTTTCAGAGCCAACTACCGTGGCTGGTAAGTTGTTCCAAGCCCGTGATATTGCGATCGGGAAAAAGTGTTGTGCTATAGTCGTAGAGAAACGTTTTTCCTCAAATTTAACCCCGTTGTTTCGGTTACTAATGTTGTGGTCCCTGTCGAAAAGACCGTCAGGGCTCACGTTGTTGAATCCCTTTAGGTATTTGAAGGTTTCAATGAGCTGGCCGCTCAGCCTTCGTTGCTCGTGGGTGATGAGGCTAAGCTCTTTCAGCCTATCATCGTAGCTGTGGTGGCGTAGCTGCGAGATGAGCTTAGAAGCATGATGCTGGATCCGTTCCAGTTTGGCTATGTCCCCCTTCATGTGTGGAGACCAGAATTGGACTGCATGCTCGAGGTGGGGACGGACGAGGGGCGTGTACAACGGCAATACAATAACCTTCATTTTGCAAAAAAAGTTACGGGAGATGTAGCCAAGGTTTTGGTTAGCTATTTGTCACTTTTTTCGACCTGTGCGTTCCATATTAAATCTTTCGAGATTTGGACGCCCAAGTCTTTCTGCTGTTCAAAAGTTGCAAGATCGCTTCCTACCATCGTGTGGTTGAAGTTGGCATTGAGACACCCCATGTACATAACTGTACATTTTGCAACATTGAAGGGCATCAGCCACGCTTCCGATCACTGTACGAGTTTTCGAGATTTTGTTAAATCTCAACTCGGTCTCTCTCCCTCCATGCTGCGTGGCAGAACTTCGTGTCGTCGGCAAATTTCAGTACCTTGGACAAAAGCCCGCATCCATGTCGTTTACATAGATGAGGAAGAGAATAAGACCCAAGACACTGCCCTGGGGCACCCCAGAGGTAACAGGGGCCCACTCGGACAAAGCCTGGCCAATGCTGACTCTTTGCTTGCGTCCTGTAAGCCAGGCGCGCAGCCAGCGAAGTACGTTACCACCAATGCCTAGCTCAGAGACTTTGTGTAACAGTCTCCTGTGCGGCACCTTGTCGAATGCTTTTAGGAAGTCTAGGTAGATGACATCCACTGCCTTGCGGCGGTCGTACACGTTGATCACCTCATTGAAAAAGTCCAGCAGATTCGTCAGACAACTCTTCTTACGGCGGAAGCCGTGTTGGGTGTCGTGAATGAGTCCGTTGTCTTCCAAATGATCGACGAGATGATTTCGTATAAATCGCTCGATGGTTCTGCACACGACCGACGTCAAGCTGATCGGTCGATGGTTGCTGGGCGATTATCGGTCTCTTTTTTTGAAGATTGCCGTGACATTGGCAACTCTCCAGTCTTTGGAGCCCTCGCCACTCGTCATTGATAAGTTGGAGATGTGGGTTAGGGAATCAGCCAATTGTTCTCGAGTTTCATTGAAAACTCTTAGGTGATGTGAATCGGGACTGATCTGTTTGTAAATGTCCAGTCCCTCAAGTTGTTTGACAACTTTATCTATTGTGAACGCAATGTCGTTAAGGCTGACTTCCCTAGCATAAACAGTATCTCGTTCGTAGCCGGGGCCCTCAACTGTGAACACTGAACAGAAGCAACTATACAGGACACTGGCCATGTCCTCGGGTGACGTTCTGAGAACACCATCTTCATCCATTAGCGGACCAACTGAGTCCCTAGCAATTCTACGCCGCTTGTTAACGTCACGGCTCCCAGAACGCCCCTCCCCGCAAGGGTGAACCCTCCTTAGCTTACCAGTTATAGAAATAATTTTTTTATTATTCATTAGCTCACTTAACACGGTAAATGCTCGCACCTGACAAAGCTCTCACGTAGGAGAGTCTGCAAAAAATGTTATGATACTCCGTTCTTACGCATATATTATGAAGACATGGTGTGAGTTTCTCACGATGCGAGCGGCTGGATAGTGCTAGCCTTCCCCGAAAATTGCTTCCTTCAGCAAACAGATGTGTGTCCTCGGATTTGGTTACTCATCGAAGACCCGTCGTCAAATGGGGGGTCATTTGTGCCTGTCTGTTGTAACGAGGTTAGCAGTTTTGTGCCCGGTATAGGGTAGCACCAGCTGGCTATGTATTTATTCTCTATTGCCTTCATAGCCCTGCATGTATTACCAAAGTGGAGGAGGAGTTTGGGATTTTCTGGTGTGCCAATAAGAGATATGGAACCGGGGGACACGCCCCTCAGAGGTTGACGAAAGGTGGGGCTACTCCTTGATTGGACAATTCCCTTCTCACGCAGTAGCGCAAGGCAACTGCCTTTATGTGATATTGTGAGCCGGGACAGTGTGGGGTTGGGCCCTGTGGGGTACACAATTTATTCACAACGCATAGTCTATTTTTGTCTATTTTAATCGCTTACAATTATAAGCCTATGTGTTCGTGCAATTGTATACTTATTCAGATATCATAACAGCTACACAATATTAATCATACACATTGACTTGTAGCTGCTCTTGTTATAATATCACAATAATTATTCATTCTCGTTTGAGAAGTACCCTGTTTGCTTGTTATTGTTATATCATCCAAATTATTATGATAAAAATATCTTGTCATCATTACAACCATGCTCCACCTATAATGCATTGAACAACCTTTAAAGACAAATTTATAACACTGGTGCCGGCGGTGGTATTTTGAAGCAAACAAATTAAAATTAAATTAATCAATGTAAAACTAATTAAATTCATCACTTTAAAACAAAATGCTTCAAGTCCCCTTACACACTCCTCTGTTGAGATACTCGATCCAGCCTATACGTACAATTCTCGTATCACACGCTACCAAGTAAATATAACAAACATACAATAGGGTAGCAGCGACGCAGTCTGACGAAAAGATAACAGCAGCGAGGATGGATAACCGCAACAACGAGGCGGCGTGGACCGCGTGCCACGTCACTACTGACTGTCGTTCAGGCAGAACCGAGGATGGCAAGTGGACAGCCGTCTGTCAATCTGTGGCAGAAAGACGCCGGCGTGGACCGAGTGCCACGTCACTACTGACTGTCGTTCAGGCAGAACCGAGGATGGCGAGTTGACAGCCGTCTATCAATCTGTGGCAGAAAAACGCAAAACAATCCTGGGATGCCAGGTTGGTAGAAGCAGACCCCTCTCTGCCAGGACGGCCCGTTCTGTCAGGACAGCCAATTTTGAACTGGCTGACAGCGCTGTTGGTTTCTTAAGAAGGTTTTGAAAATAAGACAAAAAAACTGTAAGTATTGTTATTTCTTTAAGCAGTGAAGTGTGAATAATAACAACCGCAGTAGGCCGCTTCCCCGTAAGACGTGATATTAAGGAAGTTCGTGATAAAATAAGTTTACCACACTAAAATTTACTATTCTTTCGTCATTTATACTGTTCAGGTGTTATAACACTCCGTTTTTACGCTTGTAATATGTAGCCGAAGTGTGGGTTTCTCACGATGCGAACGGCTGAATTAGGCCTAGCCTTACCCCAAATTTTGCTTCCTTCAGCCAACAGATATGTGCCCTCGGACTTGGTCATTCGTGTATGTCGTCGAAGGCCCGTTGTATAATGGGAGGTCATTTGTGCCGATCGGTAGAAAGGAGATTCAGCTGTTCTGATGATAGATATAGGGGCAGCAGCAGCTGGCTATGTATTTGGTCTCTATCGATTTCATAGCCCTGTATGTACTACCAAAATGTAGGAGGAGTCTAGGATTTTCTAGTGGGCCAATAAGATATTAAAAACGTGGGGTTACGCCCCTCCGAGGGTGCCGTACGGTAAAGCT
>SDVV010017311.1:0-14019 GCA_016164225.1 Gammarus roeselii | reverse complement strand
TCTTGAACAAACTGTTCCCGACCACCAACTCCTGCTCCATACACAGACCTATCAGGTTTTCTCCACTGTCATTTCTACCGGGAACGCCATACCTTCCTATCACATTCTCCACCATTTCATCACCAACTCTCGCGGTAAGGTCACCCAGTACAACTACATTGAAATGACCTCCAAAACTCTCAATACACTCACTCCGGTCAGTCCAGAATTGCTCCCTCTCCTCTTCACTCCTCCCGCTGCCAGGTCCGTAAGCACTCACAAATGCCCATCTTTCTACGCCTAACTTAACTTTCACCCACTTCAATCTTTGTGATACCTCCTTCCATTCGGTAGCGCTACTAGCCAACCGATCACTCAATATCAAGACCACACCTTCTCGTGCTCTACCTCCCTCCACACCAGACTTTCTTCCACTTACAACACCAAACTCACATTCGCCCTTACCTTTCAACTTTGTCTCACTCAGCGCCAACACAACCCAATTCCTCCTCACAAACATCTCGCCAATCTCCCTCCTCTTTACATCACTCGTACTACAGCCACGCACATTCAGCGACCCTAACAATAGGGTTGGGAGAGGCGTGTACCTCTCCTTCCCCCCGCTCGTCTTGCCGTCTTCGAGGAAAGGTTTTACAGAGAACGGGATTCCTAGCCCCTTCGCTCCGCCCTTTAGTCGCCTTTTACGACACGCATGAGCTACGGTAGCACGATTCTACTCTCGGCTACAGGGGGCCCCTTAAGTCGCCTTCTACGACACGCGGTGGATACGGTAGCAAGATTCTAAAGCTCCGGCTACAAGGCATGTTTGCACTAGTAATTACAAAATGGTCGTTTTCTATCAAGGAATAATTCCAGGAATGCTTGTTCGGAGGAACTCAAATGAAACTAAAAAAGCTTTTGAGAATACTACAAAAACAGTTCTTCCTTACATATTTACTTATTTCCTTATGTATCTTCATTTGTATATACCGTGGGTGTATAGTTTAGATGGTCAAGACCTATAATAAACCATGTAACTATAAATATACCATCGATACCATTCCAAAAAAGTCATGTGAGAAGATTCTTCATGCAAGGTTATTTTCAATTATGATTTTGAGCCTGTAAAAACGGATTACTCTTCGTTAGTTCGATTGCCTCCCCCTCCCTAAAGCTAATGGTTCACGGGTCGCACGGACTCACGATCCAACCGGGAGGGGGGGGGGGAGTGAACACCCTATTTTCCTTCGGGGCCATTTTTCTCTTCACTCCTCACTTTCTCTCCTTCTCTACCCTTTCCTTGTTATTCTTTCACCTTGTTTACTCCTTCTACCTCGTTTGTTTTGTTGAAACTCCATTAACTTATCTCTTTTCTCCTCTTGACAGCTTTCCCCCCTAGTGTTTTTTTTAAATTCAGTTTGTTACCTTCGCTGTCTATTTTATCTTAAGCATTTATCTTGCTCTATGTCTTTCTTTTATTAATTACTTTCTGTTTATTATTCTCTTGTTTCTCATGTTTTTTTCAGGCATGTTTTCTTGAATCTATACTTACCAACTATCAAGGCGGCCAAAGTAGCGAAGTTGACGACTGATAACGCTGTAAATGATATGACTGCATCAGGCCTCTGCAATGTGGTGGACTGGGGGGTGGGACAACCTTCAGCGAACCCGTTGATGGGGTAGAGCTGTTGGAAGGTCGGAATACTATGTTTGCAGGGAAAACGAACCTCACATAGCTCACAAGAGGTGCTCGTTGAACGAGACAGAAAACACTTGCTATATGCGCTCCGAGGTGGGCGTGGGAATGTTGAGGGAGCTCCACAGAACTCGAATGGATTCTTTAATAGAAATTCAACAAATGTTGACGACCCAGACTTCTCCATAGGACAACTCTCCGTGAATGGGTCACTGTACGCTGACGACTTTATGATTTACGCATCGTCGCCAGTTGTGTCCCAACTCCAACGTCAACTATAGAGTGCAATTGCCCAGGTGGTTGCCTGGACAGGATCACTAGGCTTTAAAATATCTTAAAGCAAAACATGTGCACTTCATATTCATCGGTCTCGCGCACACACGGAACCAGACCTCAGACTTTATGAAGAAATGATATCTTTCCTACCTAGTCAGCTTTCTAGGACAAATAAATATTCGACCAGAAGCTAACGTCGAAGTACCACGTGCAGCAGCTTGAGATAGACTGCTTACATCGATTTGTCATTCTTCTTATCGCGTCGCACTTCACCTGGGGTGCAGACAGAATAGCATCATTACGTCTTTACCTCGCTATCATCCGGTCCAAACTGGACTACGGGAGCGTGGTCTATGGCTCCGCGAAACCAAATATTCTCAAAACACTGGAACCAGTTCACAATGCCGCCCTTCGCGCTTGTACTGGAACCTTCCGACAGCACCATCCCAATCTGGCTTCTTCCTCGAGCTTCTCAAAACGTATCGAGCTTCTCACTGCTAAGCTTGGGTTACCACACTACATGGTGGGCCCTACTTGCGAGATGCTATTCCTATCTGGCGTATACTAAAAAATATGCTCTGCCCTCACTATTTTACTGGCCTATTTGTATAGTCCATGCGGAGACACATCACGATGGTAGCTTGCATATCTTCACTGATAGATCCAAAGACGACGATGCTGCGGGCTGTGCAGCGGTGCTCCCCGGGCGCGTCGTCATTAAGAGACTCTCGCCATCAGCGTCAGTTTTCACTGCTGAACTCACGGCTATTGCCGATGCCCTCTTGACGGCTGATACTCTTCCTGATGCCAATATCTCAATCTTTAGTGATTCGCTCAGTGCGCTTCAAACCCTGGAGATCTTCAACAATTGCCACCCTGTCGTTTCAGCAATCTTGCGCTGGCTTGTGCGATTGTCCTCCAGAAACAAGAACGTTCGTTTATGCTGGGTACCGGGCCACTGTGGGGTGGTGGGCAATGAGCGGGCGGACGAAGCGGCGCGAAGAGCTGCAGCGGCGCCTGACCCAGCAGAACAGCGTCCACTCCCATATAAAAACTTTTACCCAGCGATTAAAAGAGCTGTGTGAAATAAATGGAACATGGAATGGTCTGATGTTTCTATGAGAAATAAATTGCGTACTATTAAAGACACACCCATACACTGGGTCTCTTTAAACAACCGATCTCGACGGACTGAGGTAACTCTATGCCGATTGAGAATTGGACATAGCAGACTAACGGACAGACACCTGATGAAGGCGTCGCCACCCCCATACTGCATGGACTGTCTAGTCCCTCTTACTATAGCCCATGTCTTGGCGGAGTGCCCCCCATGGATGGAATGTCGACGCACATACTTCCCCAGAAGTCTGTTCCTGAACCTTCCTAATATACTCCGCCTAATGCTTACTGAGTTCCCTCAGAGGCAATTTAGTGCGGAACCGCTTCTCAGCTTCTTTCGAGAAACCAGCCTCCTAGCTGAAATCTGATCTGTTTTGAATTGATCATACTTAATCTTACTTACCGATAGATTCCTCTTTTCCGAAGGACCACCGTTTTATTTGCTCACTTTGAGTAGTACACATTTGTGACCTCTCCCTTTATCCCTATAAACAGTAGTGACCTAAGCATGCCGTGAGTCGAAACCATCTCGGAGACGGACGATGACTTATCGATGACTTGATGCAGCGCTGGCTTGACACTCTAATCTAATCTAGTTCGATTATCAAACTATTTGTGACTCTTAACAAGATACGGTGGATAATTAAAGATAAAAACTTGTGCGAAAGCTCAAAATAAATTAGATTAAAACTGCATAACAGAGACGAGCAACAAACTAACTAGGCACCGACTGTCTGCGTCCATTCCTCGAATTAGTAACCTTCCTTTGTCCGGAAGACATTTACAATCTCTTCGGCATATCTGTTCCTCGTTTTGCACTGACCAGACAGTTCTTTAGGTATCTAAGTTCATGATTTTTTTCATGTTTTTCTTCCCCCGCTAATTTACAGGATGCTCCAGAAGAACGCTCGTAATCCCAACTACATGAACCGCAACTGCGTTGACCCGATGGGGCGCGGTGCGTTGCGCATGGCCATTGACAACGAGAACCTCGAGATGGTGGAGCTCCTCGTGGTGATGGGGGTAGAGACCAGAGACTCGCTGCTCCACGCCATCGATGTGGAGTTTGTGGAGGCAGTCGAGGTGCTGCTTGAGCATGAAGAAGTCATTCACAGGGATGGAGAGCCTTACGTGAGTGCTGGAGGGTAATGCCAAAATAACACTGATCTTTCTTCGGGAAAGCAAAACAATAGAGGAAACTATATTTTTCCGATGTTTTAATAGAACAATTTCCATTGTATTTTACTGTTTTTTTTTGGCGACACTTCCAAATTGATATTTTCTTCGCCAGTCCTGGGAGAAAATAGACCGCCACACGGCCTCATTCACTCCTGAGATCACTCCTCTCATCCTGGCCGCCCATCGAGACAACTACGAGATCCTGAAGATCTTGCTTGATCGAGGAGCTGCCCTGCCCATGCCACACGACATCAGGTAAATTTTGACTGTCCGTGCTCAAAGAGGATAAATGGCAGTGTCGATCCAGAGATTGAGGAGCTTGGGTAAGTAAAAGTTTTAAACTGAAAAACTATGATGATTATTGACTATAGGAAAGGGATATTAACTCTTAATCCGATTACTTGAATTGGATAATCGGTAAATATGTTATGCTATTCAGATGGAGTGCTAGGTGCAGAGCTATTCAGATGGAGTGCTAGGTGCAGAGCTATTCAGATGGAGTGCTAGGTGCAGAGCTATTCAGATGGAGTGCTAGGTGCAGAGCTATTCAGATGGAGTGCTAGGTGCAGAACTATTCAGATGGAGTGCTAGATGCAGAGCTATTCAGATGGAGTGCTAGGTGCAGAGCTATTCAGATGGAGTGCTAGGTGCTGAGCCAATTGTTTATTGTTATTGGTATTTTGAAGTCAGAGTATGTAATTACTTCCGATACAATATGATGACTCGGAACTTTTACATAGGAATCTTGGCAAGCGGAGTGATTACCATACCTCTATCCTCATCCCAGGTGCGGCTGTGAGGAGTGCATCAAGTCATCCACGGACGACTCCCTCCGCCACTCCATGTCGCGCATCAACTCCTACCGTGCCCTGGCCTCGCCCTCCCTCATCGCCCTCTCCTCCACCGACCCCATCCTCACAGCTTTCGAACTCTCGGGTGAACTCAAGTCCCTGGCTTACGAGGAGAACGAGTTCAGCTCGGAGTATGTGGTATGTGAATACTTTGGATGAAGAGAAAATCAGGCCAGCACACAAACTCTAGAATGGTGCGTCCTTCAAATTCGACATGGTAATGTTATCTTGAGCTATTGTTAGCCAACTCATCTTGCTTGATGCCGATTTCACCTCGTAAGTAAACTTAGCGCTTAGAATGATAGCTGATATCAAGGGTGGAAACAGTCTGGACACCAGTATCCTCTTTTTGGACACAAGATTGTTGAAAGTATACCTTTTTAATTAATTTTCCCGATCTATGGTTTCGGTGATGTTTTCGATTGCTCACTTGCAGAAGCCTCTTAAAATCTTGACATTAGTTTCATGACTGATTGAAAAAAAAATTTACTCTGTGAGCGATTCAATCGTGTAATTGCCCATGAATATATTTACTTCCTAATTGTAATCTACACACCCTCCTCCATTCCTGATTCACAGGATCTGAGGAAGCAGTGTCGGTCATTCTCAGAGGCGCTGCTCTCCCACACGCGCTCCTCAACGGAGCTGGCGGTGATGCTCAATTACGACCCCGAATCCCTGCCCTACGAGGACGGGGACAGCATGAAGCTCAAGCGCCTCGAGCTCGCTATCGATTACAAGCAGAAGTCGGTGAGTGAGAGTGCTTTGATTAGCGGGACTAGGGTTCAACGTGGGAAACGGGTACAGCAGCAAGCAGAATCTTATCTATTGTCAGTACAATCAACTGTAGGCATTGACACTCTCACCCCAGAGCTAGTCAAATGCTTAATGACCATCTCCGCCGCCAAATGTGCTACATAATCTGAATGAACACATTTGAAATAAAGCTACCGCGAAGCAGTACGTTTAGTTCAAAATCAGAAATAAGATATATTCTAACTTGATTTAATCTTCCCACAGCTTATGAAACAAACTTTATGCTCCCCGGAGCATACAATTTTGTTTGGGGTGTTACGCCCTTTTCTGCACGCAACCATTTCTTCATTCTTGTTGTTCTCGTGCGCGATGTTCTCTACATGGTGGCAGACCGCAATCATTGGATCCACGTTTTCTATCTCTTATTTTCTGTCAAGCATGCCTTTATTCTAGCGAGTTTCTAACTCAATCTGTAAAGTTTTTTCTTTCCTTTACGACCCTCCTTCTCTCCAGTTCGTGGCCCACCCCAACGTCCAGCAGCTGTTAGCGGCACTATGGTACGCTGGCCTGCCAGGCTTCAGGAGGCTCTCCTTCACCCAGAAACTCTCCCAGCTCGGGAAGGTGGGACATTTATCAACGCAATTATTTCACAAATTTGGTACATCTTCCTATCCATTCAGTGCTTTGAATTGCAGTGCTTTCAGTTTGAATTTCTTGGATTCTATACTGCGATATTTGGAGAGGAGGGGCAGAGAGTCACTCAATTACAGAACGGGAATTGATGTATGTTCCTTGCATGATTTCTTTGTAACTTCTCTGACGTGTGTTAGTGCAGGTAGTGGTGTTCTTCCCGATCTACTGCACACAGTACATTCTCTTCCCGGACTCCGCTTCCAGCAAACTGATCAAAACACCTTTCATGAAGTTCCTGTTGCATTCCGCCTCCTACTTGCTCTTCTTGTGTGAGTTCTTCAAACATCTCTTTTCACCCTTTAAGCTGGTTGAATATACTGTTCTGAATCATTTTTTCATCTGCCCAATGTGAAATAGAACCTTAGAATTTGTTTGAAACATTCGGAAGCGTTGTTGATTTCATCACGAATCTCGTAATATTGACGCAAGTTTTCCCTCTCACACTGAAACTTTCTTCTAAAGTGATAATTTGATCAAAAAATTAACTAAATGTAGTTCGTTTCTTATATAAAGTGGGACCAACTCTTTCCTAACATTTTTTCCTATGAGTAATGGTGATCAGGACTCAAATATTTTGTATCCCATATACTAATTGCCATCATTAAACCCATCAGTGATGCTGATCTTGTTCTCCGTGCGCTTCGAAGAGCTGTTTATCTTCTTTCTTGGCACGGAGAACATGAGGTTAAACCTGACCGAGTCTTTGAAGAAGCAGCGTGGCAACAAACCCACACTCATCGAGTGTACCATCCTGCTCTACGTCTTTGGTGAGGAGATAGATACTGGCTTGATGAAGAAACACGTGTCATGCCATAACCCATAAAACGGAACAATGCATTACAGATCTCATTTCCTCCCTAAGTTGTCTTCCAATTATAGGAGAAAATTTACTGACCTTGTGACCCGGGTCTCTCGAATCTCATCGTGTGTCCTTCAACTAAGCACGTTTTCTTTCAATTTCATTTGCTGAACTGCATCGTTCCAATACAAAATAAACCACATGACCTTAATTCTTTTATGCATTCATTCCAGGCTTCCTATGGGAAGAAATTAAAGAGATGCACAAAGACGGCCTGGGCAAATATTTTCGTAACATGTGGAACATTTTGGATGTGATGCGGGACAGCCTGTACATCTCAACGATGTTCCTCCGGATCTTCGCTTACGTGCAGCAGTCCATGGAGATCAGCGCAGACCCTCAAGTTTGTTCAGAGTTGAACACGGCTGCCTTGTTCGCGCACGTCGATGTATTTCATTCTTTTAACTAGTGTCTGGGAAAGTTATGATATGTCTACGTTATACATGGACAAATATTGATTGTTATTGAACGGAGAAAGAGAATCATCCTTGCAGTATTTGAACATGTTTCTTAACGAAAGAACAATTCATAAATGCTTACAAATATATGAGGACAACTTGTCAGCAAAGATCTGAATCGGGGATATAATCAGGAGATTCTTCAACGATACTACAAACGCTTGTAGATTTCTCCTTCAACTGGCGTTTAAAAAGTATTGAGTGTCAAGCAGCTGCTGAGTGATGCTACAACCTCCTGCAAAACGTAACTTTTCACCCCATCATATAAGAGTTGTTTGGGATTGATTGAAATATTGAGGCCAGCAATACTCACCGCGAAAAAATGACTCATGAGCAAATCTCCTCAAAGCGGAAGTCACTCTTGTAAAAACCTATTCTAAATTTTCCGTAATGATTGGACAGTTAGAGGGCCTGACCAGTGCCTTTTTTTCTTTCCCAATTTTAAACAGTTACATGTCATTATGTGTATAAATTTCATTTATTTTTACTCAATTATGAAGATTTATATATTCCATGTTCGACCACTAATATGCAACTTCTCGTACATATTTTACCTCTCGCGCTGACTTGGTCTCATCGCAAGCCGTAGACCAATCGGCTGCTACAAATCGGTTGTGCGGTTTTTCTATTAATAATACCAGATGTTATCAAAGGCATGCATGTGTAAACGAAAATATTTTATAGTACATTGCCGATGCAATACATCTTTTCAGAGAGGAAATTGACTTGTATAGGTAATTGAACATTTATTTATTGTGAGACTAAGAGTAATATTGCCCGGGCAGAAGCTTAATGAAATTTAAGAAGCCATGCCATTGCGCTGGGCATTTGACGAAATTTTGACGTGCCTCATTTAAAACAAGAAAACTCTTGCTCTGGCGCTAAAAGTTCCTACAGAAAGTGCGTGCTGAGCGACACAAAATAACGGAGGCGGTGCCTAATTTAGTTCTTTTATGAACATGGTTAACATATTTACTTTCATCGGAGGAGTCAATTTGTGGCCAGACTATAACTTCGCTCGCCTCAATTCGTCGTCCTTGTGAGCCACGCCAAACACTGCTGCTTTAAACAGGAGCGGAGCTCAATAAAAAAGAATGCGGCGCCAACATGTTATTATGTACTTTCCATAATCAGAAAATGCCGAATATTCTGTCACTATCCATAACCAAACTAGGGAATACGTTTGAATATCTGCATTGATCCAGGAAAGCCGCGAAAACAAAATACCGTCTACTGACATCCAGTGTTCCAACTATTCCCATTTAACATTTTTCCAATTGGGCTGCAGTACTGCAATGTACTAGGTAAATTATTGTGATGAATAGTAATGAAAGAGGTTCATGCTATTTCACAGAGCATTTGAACGAAAAATTATTTATATAAATAAGTACAAATCATTCGTATGCAACGTTTCTGTGATCAGGCCTGCGAATCGCGATTGGAACCCCCGCACCGAGCTCTAAATGATTATAAAACGACGGCTCATGTCGTCTATTCATGCTTATGGCTTTTCTCGGTTTATCATGACACCTTTAATGTTCACGCTTCTTGCCAGACAGCGTTCATCCCTCGCGAAGAGTGGCACGGGTTTGACCCCCAGCTCGTCTCAGAAGGCCTCTTCTCTGCGGCCAACATTCTGTCCGCCCTCAAGCTGGTCCACATTTTCTCCATCAACCCCTACCTTGGGCCGCTTCAGATCTCCCTCGGTCGAATGGTCATTGACATCGTCAAGTTCTTCTTTATTTACAGCCTGGTTCTGTTTGCCTTTGCCTGCGGTAAGATTGTGGGGCTAGGTAGACACATTCAACTCAATCAGAATGGTGCAGCTACTTAAGAACTGTTACCAGTCTTACACATCCAGTGAAAATAACAACTGTCCTTTTGAACTAGACACTTTAGGCGTCTACATACCGTTGACTTTAAACTTGCTTCGTAATCTTACCACAAATAACTGAAGGTATGAGTAGATGGCATCGATTTTCAGGTTAGTCCACATTCAACTCAAAACAGATCATGATGAAGACTTCGATTAAAACTTCCGACAAAGCTATCCTCCAACTTAAATTTCCATGTATACAACCACGATAGTCAGCAGAGCTCGGGAGTTCAGGAAATAATCCTATACAATTGCAGGGAGCTACTCCTCTTTATCACCTCTTCAGTTTTCCGTCGTACGTTAATGTTCTTTTAACTATGTACCATGCCCTGATCACAGGACTGACTCAGCTGCTCTGGTACTACAATGACCTGGAGAAGCAGAAGTGCTATTCGCTTCCTGGAGGTCTTCCTGACTGGTCCAAGAACGGAGATGCATGCATGAAGTGGCGTCGCTTCCACAAGTCAGTACCTCAAGCAGACTAGTTGAAGTTCGTGGTTTAAAGGCTCACAGTAGTCGCTCAGAACTGCTTCGATTGTCCTGTTCTGTCGTCAGAGTGAACAACTTTCAAGCGTAAAAAGTTGTAGGCTTGAGCGCAGTGCTCCTTCGTCCAACGAGAGAGCCTACGGGTGTCGAGCGAATCTTACGGAAGAAGGCCTGCTTAAGGGAGCAGAGCCTGGGTATCAACCCCAACAAAAGTGTCTCCTCCCCCGCCTGTTCATGTCATCGTCCCAATAGGCAGGCTGCTGGTACGCTGGCCACAGTATCACGGCCCAACAAGGTGAGTGTAATACCGACCCCCACCCTAATTTTCTTTCTCACTTCTTTATTCTTCACTCTTCATCATCTCTCGTTCTCTCCCACTTCCTGGTTATGCTTTTATGTTATCTTTACCTAGATTGTTTTGTCAACGAGACAATTACGTATCTCTTCTCTTATCTTGACAATCTTCCTCCGTAGTTTTTTCTTCTCTTATACTCGAATATCCCAAATATTCTATATATGTATTATTTTTCTCTATTACCCCTTCCTTAATTTCTCACTTTGTCTTTCAATCATTTATTTGCATTATTCCTTGGATCTATTTATACCAACTGTCATAGTAGCCAAACGTAATCATGTTGACGACTTATTGCGCTGTAATGGACTAGACCTCTGAGATGTGATGAACCGGGAGGTAACAGCCTTAAACAAACTGTTGCTGGGGGAAATGTTGGGATGTCTTTCTAAACAGTCGAAATAATTTCATCAAGAAAACGAGCTCACAAATGGTGCTTGTTATGATATTCAGGAAACGCATGCTATATGCGCGATGTGATAGGAGTGGGCATGCTAAGGACGCTTCTCTGAACTCGCATGGCTTTTGAACTAAACCAGCAAGCGTTGACAACCCGGCTTTAACAGGCGGATTACTTCTGAATTATGGACGCGGAAGTAAACGATGTATCGGCACCAGCATCTGCTGAAAGCCTCTTATTGATGCCACGCCACCACTGGTGATTGCGTCCACTTTCAGACGTAAATCCCTTGCTTAGTCAGCATCTTCAACGCCACCACCTGGCGATTGCGTTCAAAACTAGGACGCAAGCCACCTCCATCCCAGGCTACCTGGTGGGGAGGTACTCAGTCAACAGCAGCCCTCTACGGGTGTGGTGAACTTGGAGAACAAGATACAAGATTGCGACGCAAATGCGGTGCAGCCCACTCCTGGACGACTGCTCAGATAAATCGCTGTACCAGACCACAACCTCATGAACGATACTCTAAAACCAGAAAATACTTGAAGATTTATTCTAGAAGAAACACTTCATCATGTCCCTCCCCCCTAGGCATCGGCGATAGGTTCACGGGCTGCACGGTGTCGCGGCCCAACTGGGGGTGTGAACACCTTTATTTCTGATCAGACTCCCTCTTTTTTACCCTTCACTATTTCTCTTTTTCTCCCCCATCCTAAATTCACTTTAGCTTAATTGACCTCATTTGCCTCTTATGTCATATTTATAATATCTTTTACTTATCTCTTTCTTCCTTTTGAACACTCACAGAATAGGCGTTTCACCCCGGTTATAAATATACTCCTTTCGAAGGCTTATAACCTTTTCGTAAGAGTCCTCCTTTTTCTCCTTTCCATTTTTGATGTTCTCGTGTTTCATATTTGTAGATCTCATGCATGGGTTCTCTGTTACCTGTCTCATCTTCCATCAGTAGGTCCTAGGGTGTAATTGCGGCCAGCACCGTAAGACAACTACGCACCCTAGAGGCTATGAGTAGGGTAGGTCGAATGAGAACGCTCCTGCTGTCACCCACTGAGTGCTATGACTATATGGCCTCAGCTTCTTAATAGCTACTGCACTTCATGCAGCCCCATGAAGCATACTCACTACTCTCCCCATTACAATTTGGTTCAGAAGGAAGCTGTCAACGCAAGGGGCACTACTACGGGTTGTGACGGGTAGTTTTTTTAGACCTTCATAAGACACACGAAACAACCTGGCGCTTTGGCATCCTCCATGAAATCACTTAGATTGAACTTCCTGCGGCAGAGAATCATCCGGGTCAAAATTGCCAATCACCTTCCAAACCTACATTCCCAGGATGAGTGGGTACCTCAAGTTAGTATCCTCTCTTATACTCAATATTTGTGATACCGAGTACCGGGATCACTGGAGTAATCCCTCCATCCGTGAATGGGTCCATATACTTTGACGACTTCATGGCCTACGCATCGGCGGTAGCCGTATCCCTAACTCCAACGTCAACTAGGGAGAGCTGTTCCCAAGTAGCTGCTTGGACGGAATCTCAATTTTTCAAAGAAAAGACTGTGCAATCCACATTCATTGATCCCGCACACCCACAGAACCAAAACTGAGACTCCAACCTACAGTCCGCTGTTAAGGACTAATATCCGTCCAGAAACTAACTTTGAAGTAACACACACAGCAACTCAAAGTAGACTGTACACATCGATTGATCATTCTTAGGATCGTATATCACTTCACCGGGGAGTAGACAGATCATCGTCATTATGCCTTTACTGCGCCCTCATCCTGTCCAGACTGAACTGTAAGAACATAGTCTTCGACTCCGTAAAACTCAATTTCCCCAGAACATTAGAATCAGTCCTCATTGTGGCACTTCGCACCTGCACAATGTGCTCTTACCTCCACCGCTATTTTGAGGCTTCTATTTAAAACTGGTGAGCCCAGTTTTACCCAGTGACATGAACAAATCAATCTTCACTTGTGTGCCAAAAATTTTGCCCGCTCTGCATCCCCTACACGTACTACAATCCGACAATTCCCTCCTCGAGCTATCACAGCGTCTTGAGCTCCTCACTGCTGACCTTGAGCTAGCACAGCGTCTTGAGCTCCTCACTGCTGACCTTGAGCTATCACAGCGTCTTGAGCTCCTCACTGCTGCCCTTGAGCTATCACAGCGTCTTGAGCTCCTCACTGCTGCCCTTGAGCTATCACAGCATATTGAGCTCCTTACTGCTGACCTTGAGCTATCACAGCATCTTGAGCTCCTCACTGCTGACCTTGAGCAATCACAGCGTCTTGAGCTCCTCACTGCTGCCTTGAGCTATCACAGCGTCATGAGCTCCTAACTGCTGACCTTGAGCTATCACAGCGTCATGAGCTCCTCACTGCTGATCTTGAGCTAACACAGCGTCTTGAGCTCCTCACTGCTGACCTTGAGCTATCCCAGCGTATTGAGCATTTCACTGCTGACCTTGAGCTATCACAGCGTATTGAGCTCCTCACTGCTGACCTTGAGCTATCACAGCGTCTTCAGCTCCTCACTGGTGACCTTGAGCTATCACAGCGTCTTGAGCTCCTCACTGCTGACCTTGAGCTATCACAGCGTCATGAGCTCCTCACTGCTGACCTTGAGCTATCCCAGCGTCTTGAGCTATTCACTGCTGACCTTGAGCTATCACAGCGTCTTGAGCTCCTCACTGCTGACCTTGAGCTATCACAGCGTCTTGAGCTCCTCACTGCTGACCTTGAGCTATCACAGCGTCATGAGCTCTTACCTGCTGACCATGAACTATCACAGCGTCTTGAGCTCCTACCTGCTGACCTTGAGCTATCACAGCGTCTTGAGCTCGTCACTGCTGACCTTGAGCTATCACAGCGTCTTGAGCTCCTCACTGCTGACCTTGAGCTATCACAGCGTCTTGAGCTATCACAGCGTCTTGAGCTCCTCACTGCTGACCTTGAGCTATCACAGCGTCTTGAGCTCCTCACTGCTGACCTTGAGCTATCACAGCGTCT
>SDVV010017310.1:0-14020 GCA_016164225.1 Gammarus roeselii | reverse complement strand
TATATATATGCTGTCCAAGTCTCTAATCCAAGCAGTCTCATTCATGCTGTTCAACCACGCACTTCTCTTACTCCCCCAGTAAGGCTCTGATACTTTGTAGTGTTAGATACCTTTTGGTACCTCTGCATGGATTGTTGGTTGGACATCCAGCACCCTATTCCTCACCCTTTTTGTCCATGTCTTCTCCATGAACACTTTCGCTGCCTCTGTCATACATTGTTTCTTCGTATTCCCTAGTCCCAGAAGAAAGTACATTCCGTGGTCCTCCTCCTCCACAAGTTCATTCCAATCATTTGGACCAGTTGCAGCGTACACCATATTCATCATCTCGGCTCTCTCCTCTGTATACCTTGGGCATACCAGTACCAAGTGGTCTACTGTTCGTCACTTTCTGACTCACATTGCACGCATACTCTCGTGCGATTTTTGCCCACCTGTTTGTTCTTGTATTTACCTCCAGAGATTGAGTTTAGGCTTTGAACCACAGCTGGCCCCCTCCTCTACCTTCATACCACCCTTCATTCCGTGATTTGGGTTTCTTTTCTCATCATTTAAGCGCTGATTTCCCATCCGTTCCAGCTTGCCATGTTTTCAACCCCATCTGTTTCACTCGCGTGAAAAAAAAAATCTTCCATTTCTTCACACTCTATTCGGGCCTTTCACAACGTTCATCTACCATTCTTCAGACATCCACATGTGCTTCTACATTTTGCGGTTTTGTTCATTGGTATCCACACTTTCTGGCTCGCCGCTTACAGTGCTTTTCTTACATGCTCTGCCTACTGTTCTTTTGGGCATCTTCTTTCTCCACCTTGCTTCACTTATTCTATCTTGTCCCACTTTGCGCTTACTTACTTACTTATCTTACTTATCTATGGAGATTGGCTTTGAGTCGCGCCCTCGTATCGGCATATCTCCGGGTTTGGGGATTGTGAAGGAAGACAAAGTGGGAGAGGTGATTGGTTGAAGGTAGCATAGGGCAGGAAAGGGAATGAGAAGCTGAGTGGTTATAGTCCTAGTCTGCTGCCCAAGTCTCTGTTCCATGCACTATCATTCATGCTCTCCACTCACTCAATTCTCTCACCACCTCACTCAGGTTCTCATAATGTGTGGAGTGAGATACATTATGGTACCTCTGCGGGTATTGCTGGCTGGACCTCCAGCGCCCTATTCCTCACCCTTTTGGTCCATGTATATTCCAAGAACACTTTCGTTGCCTCTGTCACACATCGTTTCTTCTTATTCTCCAGTCCCAGGAGAAAGCACATTCCGTGGTACTCCTCTTGCATACGTTCATTCCACTCATTTGGGTCTGTTGCTGCATGCACCACATCCATCATCTCAGCTCTCTCCTCCGCATACTTTGGGCATACCCATCCCAAGTGTTCTACTGTTTCATCAACTTCTGACTCACATTACATGCATACTCTAGTGTCATTTTCTGCCCACCTGTGCGTCCGTGCATTCACCTCCAGATATTGGGTCCGGGCCTTGAGCAACGGCTGAGCCCTCTTCTACCACCATACCATCTTTCATTCCTTGGTTTTGGCTTTTTTTATACAACTTGAGCGTTGATTTTCCATTAATTCCAGCATGCCATTTTTCCAGCCCAGTCTGTTTCACTCTGGGGTCAATCTTTTTCTTCCATTTGTCCACACCATTCGGGCTCTGCACCATGTTCATTCGCCATTCTTCTGACATCCCCATGCGCTTCTACATCCTGCGGTCTTATACATTGGTACCCACACTTTCTGGCTCTCCGCTTACAGTCCTTTTTCCTACTTGCTCTGCCTACTGATCCACTTGTGCACATTCTTTAGCCACCTTGCCTCACACATCCTACCTAGTCTCACTTTATATGTCAGTACTGATTTCGTTACTCGTTCCCCAAGCAGACTCCATCCCATCTCACCTCTGATTGCTTCCACGCCAACCCATCCGTTTGATCCAAGGGCCATTCGTCCGACCTCATTTTGTGTCACATCCAGTTTTGCCAGCTCAGTTTCTGTCCATCTCATGACATCCATTCCATACATAATACCAGTTACAGCCATGCTCTTCCATAATCCTCTCAAGCATTCATACCTGTTTGATCTAAAGCGTGACAGACTACCAAGTCTACCCCACCACTGTTGTGCTCTGAACATTCTTTCTGTTTTTGCCTTCTCGCACCGATTCCCAGTAATCCAGCACCCAAGGTACTTGTATTCTGTTGCGCAGCCAATTTCAACATCTCCCAGTCCCCATTTTAGCTCATCTCCCTCTTCTCCGCTTACTACAATAACTTCAATAACTTGGCTCTTCTCACTACTGAAACGAACCGGAAAGTCCCTTCCATATCCTCTCACCACATCCAGCATTCTTTGTAGCTCGTCCTTACTCTCGTTCAAAATGACAATATCATCTGCATGCAACAGACAGCTTAGTCGTTCATTTCCAACACGTATACCTAGACCAGCCTTCTTGATTCTCCCTGCCAGTTCTGTTGTTTATAATTTAAACAGTAACGGCGATAAAATGCATCTCTGTCTCACTCCTATTATGCTTCTTACCCATCCAGTCTCTAGCTCTCCGAGTATGTATACGGCCCGTGTGTTTTCATGCATGCTCCTAATGATATTGACTATTTTCTCACTCATCCCTATCCTAGTCAGTATGTCACACAGGATGGTCCTATTTACTCTATCGTAGGCTTTCTCAATATCCAGGAAGGCCATGTATATTTTCTTCCCATCCTTTTTCATTCGTTCAATCATTTCAATAACCACAAACATATTGTACTCTCCTCTCCTGTCTTTCCGAAACCCATTTTGCTCTTCTCCCAGAACACCAAGCACTTCTATCATTTCTTTTATTCTCTCATTTAAGATACCACAGAATATCTTACCCATTGTGTCTGCCAGAGCAATAAGTCGGTAATTTTTCGGCTCTTTTTTACTCCTGTGTCCTCCCTTGTGTAACAGAGTCACTTTGCATTCATTCCACTTTTTTGCACTCTCTCTTCACTCCATATTTTCTGGAATAGTTCATGCAACTTTTCAATCAAACTTCTACCTCCATTCTTAAACAGTTTATATGGGATTTCATCTGGTCCATCAGCCTTCCCATCTTTCAGTTTCTTAAGAAACCTTGCAAATTCGCCGTGACTTATCTCCTCATTCATTTCTCCCATATCTTTTCTTTCAATTAACATGTGGGGTGTCTCATGCATTCCACTTGCCTCATCATTCATGCCATCAATGTCCTCCCAGAACTCAGTAATAGCATTTTTCATTTCATTTTTGTCTTTCACACTAACTCCATGCTTCACCAACTCATCAATCTCAGTCATTTGGTCACATCTATCTTCTCACAGAAATCTGAACCAGTCTCATCCACCCTTTTCTCCCTTGTTCTGCAGATCCTCAACAATTTTGTTTTCATCTTTTGCTCTACTTTTAATACTTTCAATATAGCGTGAGGAAATTGACAGTGAGTTATAATGACACATTTAGACGGCTGATGCAGGTCCCTAGCTCAAAATCAGCGAGCAGGGTTTTTGGTGAAAACCAATCAGATCACATCAAAGTACTGTTCCGTAAAGCGGCACACAGCCTCGTTGCAATCTGCTCTAGTGATGCGCTCGCTGCCTCATCATTGTCAAGGCGATATAGAAAATTACTATACGCATAGGCAGGATAGAGTTGTATGACATAACTTATTCTTTGTTGTGTGCGGTAATTTTATAGCTTTGTTCCCATTGTAACCCTAAAATAAGAGGTCTCAATTGTAATACTATGCCCATGTTGGTTGTCAATAAAGCTTTTATTATTAATATTATTATCATCATCATGTCTTTCACCAAATTTTTCTGCTCCATGTACTCCCTCCATGCCTTACCAGCCTCTGCCACTGTAGTTTCTCCTCCTTTGACCAGTTTCTATACACTCTTCTGCACCCTGTTTCTTCTCTTTCTTTTTAGCTTTCTTCTCTTTAATTTAATATCTTACCATGCATTTAAAGGCCCTGTCTGGAGACGGTGTTTGACGTACCCAATTGTACTAGCTACTACTCTTTTCATGGTAGTGACTAGAGCATCATTTGTTTCCTTCACTCCTTGCCCACCCTGCCACACAGTACTTGTTAATTCAACCTGGAATTCATCGCACTTGGCATCCCGTAGTCTCCATTTCCGCTTTTTATTTGTTCTCTTGGTCACACCTTTCTTCTGTTGCTTGCCAATTTTGAAATTCATCACCAGCATGTCATGGTCACTTGTAACATCAATCAAGCGATCCTCGTCCACCCACATGCTTCCGACTTGGTTTCGTGCTCTTTCATTCACAAGCATGAAATCAATGGCAGATTTCTGTCCTCTTGCACTCCATGTCTCTTTTCCTACCCCAATATTAATATTAGTATTTTCAAGATTCATCTTTTCAGTAAAGTCAATTAGCTTTTGGTCATTTTCATTCACTTCCTCTCCTAATAGTCCAATGTGGCTGTTCATATATCTCATTATCAAAATCTTTTCATTCCTATTTTCTTGTACCACCTTCTTCACAATTGCATAATTTATTTCATTACCCCTTTATCATCAACGCCAGCCGTTGTCATGTAGCATACCACATCAAGGCTCTCAGTTTTGCCACAGCTTTTGTGTTAAATTCCTAAAGCCAGTATGTACTCATTCATGTCTCAGCTACCTACGTCAATCCCATCCACTTCGAGTCCAATCTCCTTCCTCAACAGAACACCAATTCCTCCACCTTGCTTTAGCCACATGTTCCTACCCTTACCAATAATTTGGCATTGTTCACTAGATTCATTTACTCTTTCTCTTAGGTGGGTCTCAGTTAGAGCCACCACATCCATACCCCACTCATACATTCTTGTAGACATATCTTCTAGTTTACCAACACCCCATCCTCTTACATTCACACACCCTAGCTGAATGTTCACCTTTTTATTTTTACTTTGACGCCGTCGTCATATCTGCTCACCATTTGGCCTCTTCCCACGCTTCATTCTCAAGTACTTGCTGCTTGCATCTATTTGTTTGCTTTGCAGAACAAAACTTGAGTATAGTACGAAACCAAAATATATGCGCAGGGGAAGAGGCTCCGTGCCGACTTGTTCCGTTATGTTACGTGCATCTGAATATATCTGCTGTCTTTGTTGCGAGCATGTTTCTGAAACTGTTCCAGACTACCTAACCTAACTAATGACGGCGTGTTTCTAACCCGCGGGGCAGAGGTGCGTGTTTCTAACTTGCTGGTCAAACGTACTTATTATTCTGGGACACGTGTTCTAACCCACGAAGCTAACAAACGTAATAAATTATATATGGACTACTCAGTATTATACAGCTACCCCACGATAACTACCAAGGTATCAAAAAATATTTGTATCAAACAGAAAAGCTATCCTACCCTAGCGTTCGTTTAATTTTCAGCATCAAAAACATTCGCCCAGTTCGAATCCATTGACTTTGGCTTAGGTGTCCTTACCCAATGCGCTGTCATATTTGGGGGAGTACCGGGCGCTTCCGAAGCCTCCACTAGTGATAGTCAATTTAGCCATACTAACAGTTTATGTGTCTTGAAAATATTTGATATATGATTTCTTCAAGTGTTATCCCGTTTAATGTGAACTACTTCGTAGTTCGGTAGCTGAAGGCTAATGGTTTGGGTAACCTATCTGCACAGAGCCTAGGCTGCACAGACGGTGACAGACCATAGAGAGTACGGGGACCTAGGTTACATGCAGTCCCGAGTCCTGAACATTGGGTTGAAATTTCACGATTGATAGCTAGGTATATCTGAAGTGGATTGGCTTGTTAAGAGCCCAGTTAGTGTATCATGGTAGTTACTATTTATAGGTTTTGATGACTCAGACACATCTCTATTTTATATCATTCTGTTTATCTTGCTACTGGAAACTGTCTAGTTAGTCCTATCTCTATTTTCATGAAATGATATGATGAGTTGCCTATCTTTTTAAATGGTCAATAAGTCTCCTTCCTCAGCAGAGTAGCAAACTTTGTTGCCATCATTTGTTCATCAAGTATGATAACAATTATAAAAAAATGGCATTGGAATTCATAAATGAAGATTAAGTTATTTCAAACATTATTGCAAAAATGTGGAACTAATGAATAGATCTTGAAATCCATTTGGGAGATATCCCTTCTGAATCTAATATTTTGCTAACTGTATTGTGTATCCCATCTGATTTTAACCTTTTTGGACCTTTTTTATATATCTAGTTATAGACTAAATGTTGTGTAAGGTTAGAACCTTTGAGACAAATTTGGATTCTGTACACTAGGTTGTTTCTGGTCTGGTGGAGTTTTTTGAGAGATCTTGAGAAAAATTAGGTTCTTCCTCACACCAGTTTAGATTCTGTCAATTTTGGTCTACTATGTATCGGCTTCTGTATGCTTATTCAGATGTTTTGGACTAGGTGAATGATGGCTTTGTTGTGCTGTTAGTCAGTGACTCAGTGTCAGATATTGGTAATGCATTCAATGTTTTTCATGATATGTTGATTCACAAGCTGAGGGAAATGAGTGTTTGGGCAGTTTGACATGACTAGATTTGGTCTTCTTTGAGTGGTAGTTCAATGAGTGTTGATAGTGGTTGTAGTGAGTTGAGAAGTGGTTAGTGGTGTACCTCAAGGTTCAGTGTAGGGTCCTGTGCTAAACTTTATCTATGTTAATCATATTACAAATGCAGTGCGGTCTTCTTTTAAGTCATTGGAAGATGACTACAAGCTCCATCTTTGGTACAAGAGGGGAAGAGTCTGCAGTTGCTAGTGTGTCTTGTCTGCAGATGGATCTGGGTGCCAGCCTTGAGGGTCTTTGTTTGAAAAGCTCCTGATGTGAGTACAGGAAGTCATATCTGTAAACTTTTTATGCCAGCTTGTTATACTGACATTGAAAAACAGATTGTTTAGAGCATTATGTGTTCAGTCGTGAAACAACCTTCCAACTTCCATTGTGGACTTGAACTCCCTGGCTGCATTCAAAGGGTTGGTGGTGGAGTTTCTGGGGATGTTGTGGACTCAAACTCCCTGGCTGTATTCAAAGGGTTGCTGGCAGAATTTCTGAGGATGTTCTGTTCTAGTTTGTTTAGCTCATAAGGGATCCTTCATCCCTTATTGATCTTATGACTTTAAGGTCTGCCTGCCCGGTGCTCCTTAAGACAGTCTCATGAGGCCTCAGGCTTGGGGGAAAAAAATTACTCATATCATATGTACGTCTCTGCAAGGATCTTGTCGTCACTAGCTCTGTCGTATATCATTGAAATTAATGCCTTTATTGTTCAACTACTCCAACTTTACGCAGCAACTCTGCTGAAATTTTTCCTACCACTAAACTCCCCCGCAGGGATCTGAATTTTGTGACATTCGCTAGTTAATACCTTTCAAAAATTCATTGTGGAGGTAACAATGTTCCAGCACGCAGCCACCTCTATACTCTGTTGCCGGTGCTAGCCTGGTTGAGAACCCGCAATCTTGACTCTCAAGGTCTCGCGCTGCTCATGTTCAGTGTCTGGACTGCAGTGGAGATGAAAAGTCCATGCTGATCCACAGCTACGCATATTCACCTGTGACAAAGATCCATTTAGTCCTCTATTGGAAAAAGTTCATCTTGCGGCAATGTTCTGATGTTGCGGTGCACGGTGCGGTGAAATAATGTACAGTAGCAAGCAAATATTTGTTCATGGTTAGTCTAACCAGTTGGCACAATTCGGCAGACAGCGCACGCAAACATTGATAAGAAATATGTGATGCGCACATGAAATCTTGAGATGAAGCGCACGTGCTGACACCATACCAAATATCGCACGCAGAGACAGTACATCGCACGTAAACAAATCTTTAAAACTATTTGTTGTGCTACAATTTCATTCACGCATTTTCCTCTATAGCATATTAATTCAAGCTGACACCGAGATTCCTAACCACTGCGCATCACCATCATTGAAGAACTAGTTATTTCTTTGACCGAGCAGTCCGTATCGTCAGCAGTTACTGAGAGAAACAAACAATAACCAATATCGCATATTTTGGCGGGAGAATAATAAATTGTCATTACACATTACAATGCGCAATATTAGTCAAGCTGAAGTGTTTGGTATGAATGCAACAATAGCTAAACTGCAATATTGAAATATATACACCCTGCATGGTTTGAACGACAATTAAACATTACTGCATTCTGACATTGGATTAAAACCAACACTGACGTCACACATGTTATGTAAACAAGTTTGCTGCAACATTCGTGGAATGGACAGCGGAGTGGAAGTGCCAAATTACGCATTGTTAATAATGACAATTTTTAATAAGAACTGACAATGACTGTTAATTATAATTTATAACTACCATAGGAAAGAGTAACATCTAGATAATACATTCTGTTTTGTTAGACGCCTGGTTGGTGAAAGACGTTTGTGTCTATGTGCGGTCATCTCAAACTCTTCACACATGTAATTCTGCAGTCTGTTACGCGGCGCTTGCACATCTAGCTCTCCACTGTATATAGATTTGCTAGTATCTTTGACAGTAGCGCACGTAACTCTACTATCTCAGTGAGCGCACGCAAAGGTCTAGATATGCCGATCTCAGCTTCTGAGGCTCACGGCTGGTTCGGTTCTCAATATTCGTCGATGAAAGCACACGTTATGTTCTCAACCCTGTGCCCAATTGTGCAATCTGGGTCTGTAACAGGAAAAACAAATTTGACTTTCCCCGCATGCAATTTAACCTGATATAGAAATCTCTTACAGTACTATGTGTGGACAAACTTTCTTGATGGGCAGTATTAATCAAATTTCCAATGAGATCAAATATAGAGCAAAATATGGACATTGAAGATTTCACTTGGTTTATATCATAAACAATTTCTTCTTGCTACTGTACCTTGATCAAGCGCAATGCGCAAAATTTTTGTATCAATGTCATGTGCGGTGCCTTTGAACCTTGACACACGACTGATGAATGTGCAATATAGTAGCCTGACATCTACTGATTGAGCTTCAAATTCAACCAAATCTATTGCATGACTGTAAATTGAAAGTTAATCTGCTAAGAACTATGAATGTTTCAGGGGGACTTTAGCCAATTAAATAGCATGCCACATATCTATAACTGTCCCCAATCATTTAGCTACTTGTGGAAGCACCATACGCTTAAAGACTATTTATTTGTTTTTCAAATAAGAGAAGATAAATCACATTCAAACTTATAAAAGGTAATGAAATAACTCACTAGTTGGGGCTGGATTACCGGTTAGTATATACCTGACAACGCTGTCAAGTTTGGGTTCCAAACGCGTCTAAAAAATATGTATCAAATACCAGATGAGTAACCGCTATGATGATGCCTTCACCTCAGCCTAAATTACGGAACTATTTACGGTAGCATATCCAGACCTAATCTAATTAGTGGTATGTGCTTCTAACCCGCAGTGCAAACATATGTTTCAAACTCACGTGGCAAACATACATATTATTCTAGGTACGTAGTTCTAATGAGCGCAATCAACATACGGCCAAGATGACGTTAGAAATTTCAGCACACAATGCTTGCGGCGGATATTCCAACATTTTAACGCACGGAGATTAGGGCAGATACAAACTTGGACATTTCATCTTGCAGACATTTATGGCAGATTGTTCCACCCGTAACCCTATGTTTTTCCCAGATTGCAAAATTGGGCACGGGGTTTAGAACATTACATGCATTTTCATTGCTGAATATTAAGGACCAAACCAGCCATGCACCTCAGAAGCCAAGATTAGCACATCTAGACCTTTGCGTGCCCTTGCAGAGTATGTTTGTTGAGTTACGTGTGCTACTTAACAAGATACTGGCAAATATATACACAGCGGAGAGCTAGAGGTGCATACGCTGTTCAATGGACTGCATAATTAATTTGTACAGAGTTTGAGATGACCGCACAAAGACACAAACCTCTTCTACCAACCAGGCGTCTTACAAAACGGAATCTAACATCTAGATGATACTCTTTCCTTAGGTGTTATAAAAATAACAATTAACAATCATTGTCAGTTCTTATAAAAAATTGCCATCACTAACAACACCGTTCACACATCTCTTGCCCGACGATACAACAGAGGACGGTAATGTGTAATTTTGCACTTGCACTCCGCTGTCTGTTCCATGAATGTTGCAGCAAACTTGTTAACCAAACCTGTGTGACGTCTGTGTTTGTTTTCATCTATTGTCAAATGCAGTTACCTATGTTGAATTGTTGTTCATACCATGCAGGGAGTAATTTAATATTGCAGTTAAGCTATTGCTGCATTCATACTAAACACTGATGCACTTCATCTTGACTAATATTAGTTGTTGTTTTGTGAATTGCTATTTTCTTGTTCTCCTGTCAAAATATCCGATATTGGTTTTTGTTTGTTTCTCTAATTAACAGCTGACAAATATCAATCGAGACTGTCCGGTCAAATAAATTAGCTCTAGTTCTTCAATGATAGTGATGTGTAGTGGTTAGCAATCTTGGTAGTCAGCTTGAACTGATATGCTATGGAGGAAACTGCGTGCATAAAATTGCAGCTCAACAAATAGTTTGAAGAATCGTTCACATGCGATGTACTTTTTCCGCTTGCAATATTCTGGAAAGATGTCTTCAAGTGCGCTTCATTTCAAAATTTCATGTGCGCATCAAATATTTCTTTTCAATGCTTGCGTTTGCTGCCCGCCAAATTGTGCAAACTGGTGTTTTTCCAAAAGGGTCTAAGCCTAAGTGTTAACTTTGATTTGACACCAACTAGGTTAAGAAGACAGAGCGTACACACAGATGGTGTAGTCAAATCTGACAACTATCATACCTCCCCCCCCTGCTCATCAACTCCTCAGAAAGGTTTTGCCTCGGTACAAAACTTGGCAGCGTCAGCTGTCAAGTATATATATGCAACTCCGCAGTTGATAAACTTCTCGTAACCCTGCAAAAATCACTATTTTGAGTAACTCTGATCTGCATTGGACATTTCCAGTCTGGGCCTCAGGCCATCTTAAATTTTTTCTGCATGTGAATGTTGGGTGTTGCTGTGCCTGGGAGTCAGGGTGTGTGTTGTGCATTCCAAAGAAGCGTGGCATCTCCTTGCTCATCTCTGTTGTACACTGCTGTGTGGTGTGCTGTTTTTCTTTTTCCATCATTCATACCGTTTCTTTGTATTATAGCTGGCAGGGCCCACTAATTTTAATTCCTAAATCTAGGATCACATAGCTGTTCACACTATCATACTGGCATGCACAGGTGTGCTTGCCTCCCCTGGCTCTTGCTCCTCTCTGGTCAGGGGGAGCTGCTAGAGGAGGCTGCAAAGGTAAGAGATCGGTCCCAGTCCCATGAGTGTCCCAGTGGTCACCAAGATTGTCACAGACAGGACTTAGTCCCCAAGATTCATTGAACACACAATGCTAGTTTCTGGTCTCCATTAGCCCTTGACAGTTGCAGTCACTGGACAGAAACAATCACCGTTGTAGCAGTGGCTGACCCATAGAATGAATACAGCCCAATTTGCATTAATTGCACTAAGGCTTGCCAAGTGGCAGTCATTTGGCAGTGAAAGTTGCTGATTTTTTCCAATTTTGCTTTGAAAAGTTGCTGCCAAAATTGCACCTGTGGCCTGACTCCATCATCCATGCCCCAGTCGCCGCCGACGCTCAAACAGAGTATTGTTGCCAAGTGTGCTGCAAGGAAAGTCTTTGTATAAGGACATTTTATTGCTGAGTGTGTACGGATATTACTTTCAAAATAGTAATTTTATCGCCAAGTTAGGATGGATTCTCTTTGCTGTGAGAGGAGCAGTCAATCAGAAAGGTATATCTTAACCTGCTGCCATTGTAAAATGAGTTTGTACTGAGGCGTATCACATGTAAATAACAGTATGTAATCGTGCAACAAGCAGAAGCATTTCGCCTTATTCTTTTCTGGTTCACCTCAAACGGGTTCTTGCTCACCCTGTTTTTACTCATTTCACTTGCAAAAATGCAACATGATGCAGCGCCCTCTTCTGGTGAGCGTAACAAACATAATTCTCTGATGTCATGCTTGTCATATTAGCAACTGCTGTGGCCAGACAAACCAGGGAGCAAAACCTATCATCCCAACAGCGTTTCTTAGGCCTGTGTTGAAACGTATGCATGCGGATGCCGAACCTTAACCCAGCTGTAGCCAAATTTGTGAAAGAATGTGACCTCTGCCAACATTTCAAGATTTATTCTTGCGGGGGCAGCCAGTGATAGAGAGGAGTTCAACTAGTCCGTTGGATCAGTACGCTCTGGACATTTGGCAAGTGGATCAGCCTTCTTACCGTTTGAAGTACCTTGTGGTTGGGATTGATATGGCGACCTGCTTCTTGCATGCTGTTTCTTTGCAGAACAAGACCGCACAAACTGTGGCCCGCTCTGTTGAGGAGAGGATTTTTCCTGCTCTGCTGAGGATGCCCGTGTCTGTGCTGACAGACAACGGTAAGGAATTTTTACAGGTGAAGTTTCCAGCAGCTTGCTTGCTAGGTACAGCATGCAACACCATACTTCAGTGCCTTACCTGGGCCACACCAACAGCTGGGTTGAGCAAGTAAGCCAGAGCTTGTTGGGCTGGCAACAGCGTGCAGAGAGCACGGAATCACTTGTCCAGAGGAACAAGCACCCTACCACGAGGAAGGCCCCAGTCAACTTTTTCACTAGAGGAACGGCAAGATAACCTTTGCCGTCAAGGCAACGATGGGAGAAGGAAATCTCAAGTTTTTGTCCGTCTATGGGAGACCTGGTTGCATGGAGGCTGCCAGCTTACCAGACGTAGAACAAGCTTGCCCCTCGCTACTCCGCACCTCACAAAGTGGTGAAAGTTTATAACCAGGTCAATGTTTACAAGATTTTGGACAAGCCGGGAGTATCATGATGGGCCCACTAGTATCAGCTGAAGGCCTAACCGGACCTTGGCGACAGGTCCATCAGGAAGCTCACCTGTTCCGTCTGTTGCACCAGCTCCGGCGGCTGGACTTGATGACACTCGCCTGGCCTTGATGCATGCTCTGGCAAGTGGCCTTCAGACTTGTCTTCCGGGATGTCTTCAAGCGGCAGCACAGCAGGCTCAGATTGGAGCTGCTGAAAAAATTGAAAACAACCAGGAGCATGCTGAAGTTGATGATGCAGTGCCTTCGGCGAGTGGACTACAACTAAGAACAGGTGCTAAACCAAAGAACCTGAGACGCCCATCGATGCCACTACTGGCGGTAATAATGCGGGCATGTCCAAGAAACTAGAATTCTGGTCTATTGACACCAACAGTATTGACAACCAACAGCTCAGCAGCTGGTGGGAAGAGACTGAGGGATTTAACGTAGAGTGGGAGGTTCTTGCCTCAACTCTATTACGCAACTTTTGGGCTAAACTGAATCAAACTATGCTGGGCCCTGGCAGTGAGAGTTTAGACAGTGAATGAGATGAGCTTATTAGAAACGCAGTCTGTGACGAACCGGCCTACCTAGAGCACAGCCTCTGAGCGTTGCAGCAAGGGAACATCTCGGTAAAGATTTTTACTATCTCACCATGAGTGATCACGTGATTGATAGCTTGCCGTTGTTGAGCAATAGCCCTCCGGCAGTAGTGGAATCGTTGAGCAGCCCTTGCCTGGTCGACTGTTTGTGCAAGACAGAGGTTTCACCAGCCACTGCTGGCTTGTCACCTTGCTTTTCCTTCAAGGAAAGTTAGGACTCATTATAGTTTTAAGTGTTTAATGCAACAAGCTATAATGTGGGGGCTGAGGCCGTGCGTTATTTAAACAAGATTGTCTGTATTCAGCCCCACTGACTTACCGGCTCCTCCCTCTGTGGTGTCTGGTTTGGAAAAGCAGACTGTTGATTTTTCCACCACAATGTTGGAGCCATTGTCTCACATGAGGGGGTTCCAGTAATCTTGAGCAATTTCAGTTGAATTCTCAATTAGAACCCCAATAATGATTATTACTAATTATTTATATTGCACTTCAGGT